>BPLS01000443.1:303144-485145 GCA_019656275.1 Rhododendron kiyosumense
AAAAAAAAAAAACTCCAAGTAATTTCTACTTGCCGAGTACTCGGCCTACAAGGTACAAGGTGGCCGGCCGAGCGAGTACTGAGTTTTAGAACATTGCTCAAGGTCACAGTTATCTTGAACTTTTTAAATCAAATCACTCACAAGGGAAAATGAATTATGATCAGCACCAGACAATACGAACATGTCATTAGCAAATATGATATGCCGGCTCTATTAGTTGAAATCCTTTATAAGAAAGCAATTAGCCGTGAATGTCAATATTGTGGCACATGAAGCTTGAAGAAGTGCTACTTGCTAATTGCAACACACACAGACACTGTTTGATTTGCCAACTCTATGAATCTACAGCCCTCGTAGCATTGCTCGTGTCGCCAAATCTACCTAATAAAACAACTCATTTTTCAAACGTCCTTCCAAACCTAGGGTCTGGATTTCGAATTCTAGCTGAAATAGCAAATAAACCATGCATCAGGAAGACAGGAACTACAAAAGGGGGAAGAATCAATCATCAAAATGGGGAAATTTTTTGCAAACAACACAACATATTTCGAGCATATCCCGACCTTTAATAGGATTGTATCAGTCCATCACTGGATACATTACGGTAATCAACCACAGCTTATTTCTAGAACAAATTCCCCATTTTTACAGGAGCAAAAACCCTTCCCATAGCTTTAAGAGTTCAATAGCATAATTTACCAAAATCAGCCATTTCCGGATAACATAACACCCAAAAAAAATTGAAGTTTAGCTGCCGAGCAACCCTTTTTATAATATAAAAAAAACCTTGAGCGAAGAAATAAAACCCTACATAATCGGTAAATAAAGTCGTACCCAGAAAGGCGGAAACGAACGGTGAACAATTCCCTAAAATCAGCCCAATTTCAGGGAACCAAAAATCGGTATTAAACAAAAAAGGAACACGTCCTTGTAATTACATATGTGTGCATATACACAGAGCTTGAAATTAATCGGAAAAAAGATTTTGGATTTTACCTCCATGGAAATTGCACAACGATCGTAGGTTAATTCTGACAGATGCTGCGATTACAGGAGAGAGAGAGAGAGTGATGGATGGATGGACGGATGGACGGATGGAGAGGAAGATAAGAGAGGAAAGGTGGGGAAGAAACCCTAGGCTGCAAAGACGATGACGCTGATATTAATGTTGGAGAGAGAGACGACTTTCGTCTTTGCAGTTTGTCTTTCTTCTTTTTCTTTTTCCAGTGCTATTTTTTCTTTTCTTTTTTTTTTGACGGTGAGCCCACGCAGACCCGTAGCTCACGAGAAATTATTCGGTGGCCGTGGATCACCACTGTACTGGGGTGTTTGGTTACCTTTCTTTTTGGCGTTTTGCATTTTGGTTATTAATTTTTTAGCTTTTTGAATTTTGGTCAAAATATCTTTTGAATATGGTAGATTATTTAGGAGATATGTGTAGGACGTATTTTGCAACATAATTAATATTTGAGAAATATGTACAAAATATAGTATGTAGGTCTTTTTGTTAACAAAAAAAAAAGTCAAAAACTCCTCTCCCTCTGCTTCTACTTCTCTTCTCTAAACCCAAAATTGAAAATTGAATGCTTGCAAAATGCATTTTGCCTATGGACATCCAAACACCGAAAATAATAAGTAAAATGCAAAAAGGAAACTGAGATAAGTAACCATCCAAACAGCCCTAGTGTGCCAGACCCCTCTTTTTTTTTTGGTCATGTTTTAGGAGAACTGGTTAGAACTTAGTAGATGTTAGTGTCAGGGAGGGAGGGAGGAGGGTGGATTTTGAACCCCCACACCTCATGTATGGGGCAAAGAGTCATGCCAACGGAAACGGGGGCTCTGTTGTGCTCAAGGCATAGTACCCCCTACCCCCACTCTCAAACAGTACCGTTTGGAATTTAAAAAAATCTTTAAATTATCTATTTACAATTCTATGGAGCAGCATAGAGATAAAATTTAATTATGCCTTTTTAGAATAATATGATCTTCATACTGGTTCAAACTGATTAAAAATTGGAGTAGTTAATTTTTTAACCATATTTTTTAATATATAAACCGTCTAAAAAATTAAAAAAATAAGTGTTCCAATTTTTAATCAATTTTAACAAGTGCAAAGATCTTATTATTCTGAACATATAATTCTAGAGGATCGTAATTAACTTTTGTTTCTAGAAGTCTCATTATAAAGTATCTGCTCTTTATTTAAAATCTTATGGATCAGAAACGTGATTATTAGAGTCTTGAAGACAAAAGTTAATTATGTCTTTTTAAAATAATATGATCAGAATAATAAGATCTTTGCACTTGTTGAAACGGATTAAAATTGAGTACTTAATTTTTTAATTTTTTAGATGGTTTATATATTAAAAAATATGGTTAAAAAATTAACTACTCCAATTTTCAATCAGTTTAAACCAGTATGAAGATCTTATTATTTTGATCATATTATTCTAAAGAGACGTAATTAAATTTTATCTCTATGACTCTTATAATCACGTTTCTGCTCCATAGAATTGCAAATATATAACTTAAAGATTTTTTTTAATCCCAAACGGTACCGTTTGGGAGCGGGGGTTGGGGGTACTGTGCCCTTGAACACAGCAGAGCCCCCGCTTCCCATGCGAACTACATTGGAGTCCGGCGCCCCTACTTGCCCAGACCCCTCTTTCAACACATGGACTTTCATATACTTGATCTTAACATCCCAAAGGAGGTAGCAAAAGCAAAACCAAACCAAATTTAAAAAACCATATCATCAAAACACCCTCCACGGCAAGAAGCAACCTTACTACACCATTTTGGTGTACCTCCCTCTCTCTTCAAGTTTTTTTTTTTGTTGACAAAAATGAGAAGTTGTATAAATAAAAGCCTAACAACATTTATACTACGGAATTCATTACAAAGATCTTGGACAAACCTAAACTAATCGTCTAACATGTACAAAATGAGGGAAGCAAAGAGTAGTTGATGTCTTTCACTCCAACCCAAACACCGCCTGACCCACATTCTGCTTCAAATTGTCAACTCATCAATTCTACTATTTTAATTGGTGAATTAGTTAATTATTTTGGCATAGTGGGTCCCTTTAGAGTCATTGAAAGAATTAGATATTCACATTTGAAGAGCCCATTGAAGTGTAACTACATCATATAACTCTTCAACTTACCACACAGAAAGTGTATATTTGATGTAGATTTTTGCTTCTTTCTTTGGAGATGCTCTAAGGACCAAGCTCAGTCACTAAGGCCTTGTTTGGCTAAATAAGTCAACTGACTCATTTTTTTATTCAATTTTTTATTTGCATTTTTTTCGCATTAAATTTTTGTAGATTAGTTGTTCATCTTAACGAGAAGAATCTGAAAGTGAAAATTGATTATCGAAAACTAATGTTTTTTACATAAGGACTAAAATAAGCCGAAAATGTAGAATTTGACAAGAAACTAATAAACACAAAAAAAAAATTGAATAAAGATTTAAAAAAATAGTTTGTCTCATTTAGCTAAAATAGGCTTAATTCTCAATTCAAGAATCGAGTCGGTTCTTCGTATGTCCTTTGTTGATAAATAAGTATGAAAGAAAAAACAAAAAATTTCTTTCCGAATCTGCGTTTGAGAAAAATGTTTTTCAATAGAAAAGTTAGAACGACGAATTCCGCAAGAAAGATAAGTGAATACTAGAAAAGTTTCAAAAATATTAATTTTCACATCCTTTCTCAATATTTTCGCCCAACACTTACATCAAATTTGAAGATGTCAAATTTTTTTTTTGAAGGCTTACGTGGTAATTTGACATATTCAAAGTGCCAATCGAGTACTTCAATCAACATGTTATTAAATTTACAATTTTAGGAAGTAGGAGTAAAGTAATGGAAGAAAAATTTTGACGTCAAATATCAAATTTGGCATGAGAGAGTTGATGCCAAATAAACATAAGCATGCAATTATCATTTTTGTTGGAGTTGTTTTACATGTTAATTCTTCCACTTGACATGACATGTCACATCTAACATTCTTGGTTGGAGATGCTCTAATAGAGCACCAAATAATTCTCTCCGTCTCTCCCCCCCATTTTCACAGCTTCAACTAGGTTTGACCTAACGAGTTCTACCCAACTTTACTAAGTTTTCAGTATAATTTTTTTACTTTTTTACTAATTTATTTCGTTAAGTTAAATTAATAATTCACAAAGATTTAACGCAAATCTACCATAAACCTATGTCAAACCCCACATCTCCACTAATCATACAAATGATACATGTAATTTTTCCTCCAATATTTACCTCGACTTGGAAATTTCGTCTCTTTTTTTTTAATCTTCCAAAACTGCCCTCATGCTTACAAAACAGAATCAGAAATTACAATATGTGTGATAGTAAAGAAGGGGTAAGAGACACCCAGTTAATAGGAAGAAGTCCTCTACAAGCTAAGGCTGTTACTGAGTGAGCCAGCTTGTTTTTTTTTATATTTTTAATCAGAGTGAGCCAGCTTGTTCCCTATACGGTGAACCCAAATGGACTTTGAACCGCATGAAAGACCCAGATTCCGAATATCCCATATTAGAAGAAGCACCACCGAAGGAGGAACCAATTCGGAGACGCTGAAAAGAATGGCCTCCTTGAAAATTTCGTCATGACTGATTCTTTATTCTTTAAGCACCTGTAACACTTCATCTCACGTTTAGGAGATAGTATTTATTAGGTTACCATAAGATAATAGCACGTAGAACCGGTCAACAATATGCCTTCCGTTGTTGTGCAGGTAAACTTTTTTGCTTTGTTTTGTCATTCGTTAATTATAATTTACTCTACTCTAGGGACTTTTTGTTTTTGTTTTGTCAAGCCTCGTGGATTGAATTAAAGTATTACGACTAGTACTACAATGCATAGATTTCAAGGCTCATTCTACCTTTAGGAATGTTTTTGCTATGTACCAATCTATAAAACAGAAATGATAATAATGGTACATACATAAAATCTGTACCAGCGCGTATAAATTCTTTTTTGGCCTGTTTTGGATTTTAAAAAAATGATCAGAGCCGTTCATTTTGTTTAAAACACGTTCTTTTATGTTCTTTGCAAAAAATAAACTGAATCTAATATCGGTAAGAGCATTTACAAAACGTCCAACTTTCCTTTCAAAATTTGGGCATGAATTCTGTGACAAAATTGGATGTTTTGTAAATGCCCTTACAAATACCGGATTGACCTAATTTTTGCAATGACTATAAACAAAATGAGTGGCTCGAATTATTTTTTTGAGACCCAAAACAGACCCAAAAAGAATTTGTACGCGCTAGTACAGATATTAAATTTGTACCAATAGCACTACTGGAAACACAATTTTGAATATAATTGCATTCGAGGTCAAACCAATGAAATCGAACGGCTCCGAATACAATTATGTTTGGAAATCGTGTTCCTAGACCCCTTCTTTTTGTGATAATCTAAACCCTGTAGCCATATAATCATCTACAGTAAGTCTGTCTACACAGATAAATAGCGCACAGATTTTGTTATGGGGCCCATCACAGATCCCATACAAATTATTTGAGCCATTTATTAAATGTAAAACATTTTTCAAGGGTTTCACACAAAAAAATTAGTTCAATCTGATGCTTATAGATGTTTGATCCAATCATCCAACTTTTCATTATTCAATTCAACTAAATAATGAAAAGTTAGATGATTGGATAGAGCGTCTATAGATATCGGATTCATCTATTTTTTTCTAGAGACCCTTCAAAAAATGTTTTACATTTTAATGAACGGCTCGGATCGTTTATGTCGGACCCGTGATGAGCCTCACAATAAAATCTTTGCACAATCTGTGTGCGATTGTCTGTGTGGTCACCAGCGTTGAATCATCTGATTGTCTCATCCGTACGGCTAATTCTGTAGTTGCACATAAAGCAGGAGAATTTTTTTGGGTGCCGGTGGTTACAACGTGACGGACTGGCGGTACCTTGCACGAATTTCAGCCATCCAAATATATTTTGGATGATCCGTATTTATACACTCTCTCTCACCTCCCCTGCCTGCTCTCTCTTCTATTTTTCTCTCTTTAAAATTTGGACCGTCCAAAATACATTTAAACGGTTGGCATCGTGCGCTAGCTACCACGTGTACTATACCCGCTCTGTCACCGTAAAATTTCTCTCCGCAAATTCATGCAATCATATACCAGGGTCTCTTGAGCCAAGTGGGGGTGGTGGTCCCCTTTAGATTAGGTTAATTTACAATCTTTGACTCACCTCTCACGTAGACATTTGAATATTGTTCCTGCGCAAGACCGGAACTATGTAGCACGACTACTGTCCAATTATGGAGGGAATTAAGGCTTCATTTCTCCCCAACGTTTTGATCTTTTTTAATGGTCGCTGATTTTGCCACTTTCTTTTTTGTTAACGACACTCTCCTGTAAGTGTATTTTTGCACCAAAAATACACTGTAGGAGAGTGGTGTTAACAAAAAATGTAGTGGCAAAATTATTTCCCTTTTCGTTTTGGAGTATAATTTTGTTCAATTTTTTAAATTTTTTGTTATATTCATGTTATATGTTTAGGATTAATCATTCGTATTGACAAGAGGAGTCTAAGAAGAAAAAAAATACACCAAAGAACTCATCTTATATGAACTTTTTTCAATGTCAGTTCCCATTTTTATACTTTTTTGACACCTTTTATCGAGATGAAGACTAAAAACTAAACAAAAAGTAGAAAAAATATCAAATAATAATACTACTAGACATAAAAAGTTAAGAATAATGGAGTATCTCCTTTGAGGGTACCCCATACTTCCGCTTCCGTACTTGGGCATTTAGAAAAGGGGTGTTGATAATGTCAGAATCTTTTTTGTTTCTGCCCATACTCTTTTTGTTCCTACCAAAACTCAAAGTGTACACCACTTGCTTTAAAAAATGCCCCTTCAAATCCCATGGCATTACACATCCATTCACCTCCCATTTGACTGGGTACAACCTAAAAGAAGATTGGAATTGTATAGCTCTCATATTCAAATCAGAAAGAATAGAAACAGCATTAGGAAATTTTACAAGGCAACGATCAATTGGTAAATTTGGATATAGGATCTCGAAAGTTCACATTGTACATGAGATTTAGATATAAAAAATATTCATTGGACAAGGTTATACACTTTGCCTGTTCTATTCACTCTACTACTCACAACTTATACCAAGGAGAAAACCTTCGCAGAAAACGAGAATCATGTGGTTCCATTTGGTATTTACACTTCACTTTATTACATGGCTTCAATTGCCCTTCGTTTGGGATCAGTTGCTTTGCACTTGTGGGATTTGAAGGTTGATCCTTGGGAGAATTTGGTTTGCTGCAAATGTTTTGTACGTTGTTATTTTTTCCCTTCTTATTAATTGGTTATCTGAAGCATTTTATCAGCCCATGGGATTTGAAGGGGCATTTTCACCAAGCAAGTGGTGTAGTGAAGGACAATTAAGTCATACAATAAAATGTTCACTTTGAGTCTTGGCAGGAACATTTGTGAGTTTTTGCAAGAACAAAAAGAATTTTGGCATTATTATTTTTCTTCAAAAAATAATTAGTTTTTTTTGGCACACCACTGTTTAATGTTTGAGAATTGTTAAAACCGTCACGTAGTGTACTATCCCCGTGCCACCATGTGCTAGCCCATGATCACTCAAGTCTGAATGTATCACCTTGTGCCAAGAAAAATAAAATTATCAACCATTTCATTCGCGACAGTGACACTGCCCATAGACTAATCAAAGAGGCAAGGACGAACACAACAATCTTTCACTTTGAACATTTACTGACCCAATGTATTTTCATTTGTCCTTAACTTTCAATAGTTTTGAGCTTCATCGGTTCTTCCCTCCTGCCCATGTTCCACCCTTTTTACAACACCTTAGACAAAGTACCAACAAAAAGTAAGATGAATAAACTGGCGTAGAAAAATTGGCCTTTACTCTCTCTCTTTTTTCAACTTTTTGATGAATTTTTCTTACACAATCGCTTGGAACCTGGGGAAAGAATGAGGGAAAAAAATAAAAATACTCACATTTTTTTCATTTCTTTCCCAACATAGGAATTCATTTTCCTTCCCCGGCCTCTTCGCCTTAGGAGTGGAGCTACACTTGACTACTGCTTGATTGACAAAAAAAACAAAAAATGTTCTCCCCATACCCGTGATCCAAACACAACATAAAGAGAATAGTAAGGCTCCATTCTGCTAAGAAAAACAAGTGATGTATTATAAGAGAATGATCTGTCTCATTAAACAAAAACAAAAACCTTTGAAGGAACGATGCCTTAAAGAAAAACACATGGAAAAAAGTGTTTGCAAATTCAATCTTCATTCTATATAGTATCTTGGTCCAAAATGTCCAGGTAATAACAGACCTTACACCAAGCAGAAACAAAATGATGGCCTCCAAAGTACAAATCCCTTAGCCATTGCCGGCAAAATCTTTCTCATTTTTCGCTACCATAAACTGGTAAAAGTACCCACTAATCCAGCAGGGGCACCAAACGCGTCATCAGAATCATTCAATTGTCACATCCAAAAATCAAACCAAAACAATATACCTACCAAAAACCATTTCGCCTGCTAGTGGACCCCGCTGCCACAATCCGAGAGCGCACTCAACTTTTGCCCAAAGCGTCACCGCACCCTCCCCTGTTATCGCACCATAAAATTCCCACGCAACAAATCGGAAAATTATTCAATATCCTTGTGGCACTGAGTTTAAAGTAATGCTATGTGCGACCAATCGGAGATTCATTTTGGCATGGACAATACGGATTTGATCAAGCGCGTGCAAATTTGAACTGTTCACTATTTGGATTAAAATCAGACCTGTCGATTGCCGATATAGACGATCCGATTGGTCACTGCTACACTCCAAATCTGTGGTGCACCAAGGGCATGGAATAATTACTCCAACAAATCACGCCTCCTTCTGCGAAGTACTCCTCCAGAACCCGCCCCCGTAGAACCGGTCCAACATCTCCGTCTCGAAATCGGCCACCGATCCGTCCCTGTCGTCGCCGTCCGATCGCCCGACCTCCGAGTCGTCGAAGCTCGACCCGGTCCCGCCCTTGGACGACGACGACGTCGTCGCTTCCAGCGGCCTCCCTTGTTGCTGCGGCGGCTGCTGCAACAAGGCCGCCGCCTTCTTCTTCTTCATCCTCCGCCGCTGCTGCTTCCTCCAGGCCTTCTTGCACAGCCCCGTGGGGACCTTGTACACGGCGAGCAGGAGCAAGTCCATCACCGCGCACGGACAGCAGCAGCAGATCGCCGCGCACTCCGCCGCCGTCCCTCCCGCCACCTCCCCTACGCCCCGCCTGTCCTCCTTCCCTGCAGTCGCCATCGGCCTTATCTTCTCCCCTAGAAGCGGCTGCCTCCGGCTCCCGCTGACCGGCTTCTCCAGCACTATCTGCCGCGTCATCCACACCAGGGTTTTAAATAAAAGCCGCGTATCGTATCAGCTATTGAGCTTTTTGACCTCCAATACGTTATGTAAAATAAAGACCGCTGCGTATAGCCAATGAAATTTTCGACCTCCGATACCGTTATTTGCCTAAGACCAATACAGCCGGACAGATAATAATACGTTATGTTTATCGATATTGAAAACTGCGATGATTGCAATCCGAGGTGAAATTTCGTGGAAGAACTATGTACGGATGAGCGTTTGATTTGACTTTTAAGGGGGCGATTGGGATTCTTTAGGATTTTTAATGTGTGGGGACTTCGAGGAGACGAAATTGTCAACGATTCCGATTGGGAATCACGGGGAAAGCGGTTGATCGGCGCTTTATCTCCTTTGATATTCACGGGATCCTTCAATTTCGAATGGGATTCGACAAAGCCCTAACTGGTGAGGAACGAAAAGGCCAGAAAGAGAGGTGGGGAGGACGTGAGAGAGAGAGAGAGAGTTCTAGGAGGAGGAGGAGAGGTGCTTGTGGATGCCGTAAATGGCGGAAGCGGAACGCGGAAACTGAATTTCCGTTTAAAATGGAGATAAAAAACGATGTGTGTGTGCGTGTACACACACATATATATATGCGTGTATGTATATAAGATGATGATGACCAGTGTAGAGTAGTATTTTTCTCTTGTCCAGTGGAAGAAGAAAGCGAAACGCTCAACGACGAGTGGAGGAGGACGTGTCACTGACGAGACACGCGTCACTCAGTTTGTCGCAGAGAGATTTTCTGGGTACAAAAAATCGTAAAAAATCTATGGTGGGACGGAAATTGATTTGACTGGTCTAGTTTTCACAAACTTTTGGTTGGTGCTGTGCCGAACAATGAAGTGTTAAAGCATCGTGCTGCGAATTTCTGAGTACTTTCGATGGCTCGCATCTCATATCGGTAATCAACGATTAAGAGTCGTTTATTGTCAAGATGAGATCTAAGTCGTCGGATGCATGATCGGACAGCTTGAAAGTGCACAGCACGGTAATGCCCATATCAATACACAACACCATTCCCAGTTGAATTTTCACATGGGTGATTTTGTCATTCCCAAAAAGATTAAATTATTTCCATCGGCGGTAGAAAATTTCATTTTTCAACCACCACCTTTTTCTGTCCTATTATGTGTTTATTGTTGATCTGAACTATTCATCTTCTAGACCCCACATAATAGTACATCCATGCAAAAAATAAACTTGATCGGATATCGATAAGAGTATCAAAATTTAAATTTTGCTTTGTAAAATATAGTTTATATTTTAATATTATTGATAAAAATCAAATCATCCATTATATAAATCAAAATTCAAATATTGATATTTCTATCGACTTTCGATCAAATTTATTTTTTGCATGGTAATACTATACTGTGAGTTTTAAAATATGAACGATTCAGATTACAAGAATAGATGCTCGGTGGGGCTCATAATGGGCGGTGGTGAAAAAATGGAATTTTACACTGGCGATGGATAGAAATCTCTATTACTCCATAAAATAGAATGGTGCGGGGACAAGTTGTTGGAACGGCTTAGATTCATTTGATTCAAAGGCTGTATTACATCATTCCACTTCCTGGTTAAGTACCTATGGTTTTTACCTAAATCACACAACTGTCATCCCCTTCCAACAGGGATGTGTAGTGCCCACTAGTATTTTACAATTCATGAACAGCGGGTTTTATTTTTTTCGGGGACCCTTGAAAAAATATTTTATATTTAATAAACGGTTTGAATCATTTGTATGGAACCCGTGACGAGCCACATAACAAAATCTATGCTGTGGATTATTATCTGTGTGGTCAGGTGAAAATAGAGTCGGCAGGTGAAAATAGAATCGGCCAGACCGCATATCGGATACTAAAATGCTATTGGTACGGTAATTAGGACACAGACAGCGCATACAATGCACGTTTGGACCCGTCTCAAGTATAAAAAAACTAATCGGAGCCGTTCATTTTGTTTAATATATTTTGCTTAAGGTTCTTGCAAAAAATCAGCTTCATCCGACAATGATAAGAGCGTTTACAAAACGTCCAAAATTACTCAAGAAAATTTCTTAAGCGATTTTGGACGCTTCGTAAGTGCCCTTATCAATGTCGGATAAAGCTGATTTTTTGCAAAAACCTTAAACAAAATATATTGAACAAAATAAACGATTCCGATTATTTTTATTGGACCCGAAACAGATCCAAACACACGTTGTACGAGCTATCTATGTCGAAACTGGTGTACCAATAGCAGAATCCTATAGGATATGGCCTACAATGGAAAGTGCGAACCCACGATATGTACTTCAGAGTTTCATGCGCGTGAAATTCGAAGAAGAGGCATTAAAGTGGTGAGGTGACATTTGAAAAATCCAAATTTTGTTCTGATGCGGCTATGCTACGGACCACCTTCCACCATCACATCACATTAAGGTTCATCATCGGGTGACCGACCCAACTTGCTAAGTCACTATCCAAGCTCGCCCATGGGTTGGACCAATCAAACTTTTATTTTTTTGCAGACGGGCTATCTACCATAAATTGAAACCCAAATCCGATCCACGAGCTAGCCCAATTGACAGGCTAACGGGCCAACGAGCGAGCTAAAAGCCAGGCGAGCTAAATGGCGGACTTAAATATCATTGGACAAGGAAAAAAAGAAAGGATTTTATGGGATTTTGGACTAATGGATGGACCCGTGGGCGGACTATTGGACAGGTACCACGGGCGGGCTCAGGGACAGGCCTACGGGCGGGCCAAGTAAAAATTCATAGGCCCAAACCCGCTCATTACAAACTACGGGCCGGGTAAAAGCCTGATGGGCCAAGCGGCCTTCGGGCTAAATAATGACCCTTAGATCATCACATGCAGTATTTTTGGGGGTGTTTTCATTAGTGAAAAATCGGTAGTGAAAAATTTGGAGGAGATTTTTATTTGAGGTTGAGAAATTATTAGGTATTTTCGATAGTGAATAGGTTGTTGAGAAATGTCAAGTTGTTTTCGGTAATAAATAAATTGTTGATGAGTTTGTGAGTAGAATTATTATAACAAAAAGAGTTTTTGTTGACAACTTTTCTATTAGTGGAAACGATGTGGTAAAATATTAAAAAAATTATGTTAATAAAAACGAGATGGTTAAGGGTGTGTTCCAGAACCCCAAATAAGAACTTATTTTTTAAGAAGGCAATTTCAAGCTTAAAAATCATGTGCTTACGTAAATAATTTTCCTATCACTATGGATCTTGTTTGATAGATCTCATTGAGATCTTTAATACGGTGCAAAAAAAATTGAAAAATTATTTTTCATTTACATTATTTTTGAGTTTGAAAATGTGAAATAAGTACTTATTTTTTAAGAAGGTGTTCCGGAACATAGCCTAAATGTGTTAAGTTTTTAATAATTTTTTTATTAGTAAAAACGTAAAAACACCCCCTTATTATACATATTCACATAAAGTTCATGAACTTTGAGGATACCAAAACACAACGGGGTACCGACTGGAAGGGGACCGATCAATGATGGAAGATTTCACCTCTCTGATAAATGTAAGTTCTTGATTCAATTGTCCAAAGTTTTATTCAAGTTGTGTTCCGCTAAGGATTCTTAAAACATTAGTACTTATTTGTAATTTTTAAACTTAAAAATAATTGTCTTACTGAAATAATTTTTTGTACAATATGGATATTATTTGATAAATCTCGATGAGATCTTTTGAGTGATACAAAAAATAAAAAATTGAAAAATTATTTTCGTAAATAGTACATTAATTTTAAGTTTAAAAATTACAAATAAGTATTTAGATTGTAAGAACCCTTAGCGAACAAAACCTCAAAATTCACGATCCTAAACTTTGGAAGGAAAAGAAAAAGTGTACGTTAGATCAAGTTAATAATTAACGGTTTTGATAATTTTTGTGAGATCTCGAAGTGAACCCCACAATTGAACGGTACCTGTGGGTACGCATAGTCCGACGGGTGAGGATAGGAGCATCATTTGTACCAAAAAAAAAAGGATAAGAGCATCTCCAAATTTTATCCGATCTTCCCAGGAGCACCGCAAATCAGGTGTGGTAAAACGCCCGACTGATGAAGAATTATTTAGGCAGAAAGTCTACACATACATACAATCGATCTGTGCACAAATTGTACACAGATTTCGTTGTGGAGCCCACCACAAGTCCCACACAAATCATCCGAGCCATTTATTAAATGTAAAACATATTTTCAATGGTTCCCGTAAAAAATAATCTTAATCCGATACCTATAAGTACTTGATCCAATCATATAACTTTTCATTATCTGGAAATCTGAATGGAAAATTAGATGGTTGGATGAAGCACCTATAGGTATTGGATTAAGATTATTTTTTACGGGGAAAATTAATTTTTTAAATTCTACGGTACGTACTATTATCGGTGGGATACCGGCTAACATTTTGAATTTGTCGCTAATATGTTATTTTTTTGTTACAGAAAGTTTGTGGACACAGCAAAATTTTGCACAGAATATGTTGTGGGTCTATTAAGGGTCTCCACAAATGATCCAAGCCATTCGTTATGTTTAAAACATTTTTCAAGTCCCCCTGTGAAAAATCAATTCAATTCCATACCTATAAGTATTTGATTTAATCGTCTAACTTAAACAATTAGATCAAGTACTTATAGTATCGGATTGAGCTGATTTTTCGTGGGAGTAGCAAGGTTCTTTTTCTTTAATAGTATACATATACATTTATTTAAAGAAATTTAAAAGTAGTCTGATATTGATCGATACGGACCAATACCGTCCAAATATTTACCGATAGTGCATGAAAAAATAAATTTAGAAGTAATCATGTACTACTATCCAGTATTGACAAATACTGACTGGTATCGGCGGGTGAACAAATCTTCTCAGCGACATATTTACTTGCTTTGTTAACAGCGGGGGTTTGGGTATAATATTGTGTTGGTGCCAAATTACAGAGATTTTAGTTCTTCCTGGACTCGTAGGTTCGTTTTTTATCGTTAACACATAAAAAAGGTGAGTGGTATGTTTGTGGTTTGATCAAAAAGAAAACATAAAAAAGGTGAGTTTTTTTTTTTGATCCGACAGAAAAAGTGAGTTTGCTCAAAGCTTTTATTGTTAACATTAAAATTCGAAATTGGTTGTGTGTGGCCCGTGATCCTCGATCTGGTTCCTTCCTCCGTTGGTTCGTCGATTGCCTAGCCTTCTCCGTTTCGCCTGCACAATGAACGCACGACTAAGACCTGGCCGGGGGTTGCCCGGCAAGGCCCTCCGGCGAGAGGATGAGTATGTGCAGAGAGAGAGCAAAGAGATTAGGGTTTTGAGTGGGTATTCGCGTGTATTAGGGCGTACCTTCCAGAGGCGCTATCCTTTGGTATTTATAGAGCCTCCTTGACTTGCTCTCCAAGCACGGGCTAGGCGGCGTCGTCATGACGTCACCAGATAGATCTGGTAACCGCTTTGGCGTGAGCTGGCACGCCCCATGTGCGCTCGCGTTTATCCTTTGCCATAACCGTCTCCGCACGTGGGCTGGCGCGTGGCCACACGGGCGGCCGAGCGTATCTGGTAACGGAGAATGCCGAGCATGAGGGTTACCGAGGCCGAGGGCGCGCGTCTTGGGCGGGAGTCGTCCGCGGAATCACCAACCGAAGGGTGGCCGAGCTTGAAGGGTGGCCGAGCCCGAAGGGAATTCAGGCTAGGCAAACATCGTCTACAGGGCCTGCCCAAATAGTGGCCGAGCACGACACAACCTTCTTCGTCGCCGGACGTTAGGTAAAGGTAGAACCGATGATCAGTGGGCCTCGGCCAAGGCCGAGCCCCGTTGGAGTAAGTGTGTTGCTACGTGCGGCAACTAGCGGTGGCAGTAGAGCGGAGGTGGTCCTTAGTTGAGTCATAGTTAAGCTCGGCCCGCTACAGGTTGTGGTATGCATAAATTAATTGACACCCCAAATTATTTTACGAAAAACAAGGAGAATAACTTTTCCATTTTCGTGTCATCTTTTCTTCTTCTTATCAGTGTCTTATCCTCGAATAGGGGTGTAAACGAGTCGAGCCGAACCGAGCTTCGGCAAGCTCGAGCTCAGCTCGTTTACTTAACAAGCCAAAAACTCGAGCTCGGCTCGAGCCTTAACGAGCCGAGCTCTTAACAAGCCAAGTTTATTCATTTACTAAACGAGCCTCTTTAATCGAGTCGAGCCTCCCTTAACGAGCCGAGCTTTTGTTGAACGAGCCGAGCTCCACTCGGCTCGTTCACTAAACAAGCCAAGTCGAGCTGAACCAAACCGAGCTCGCGAGCAGTTCGGTTCATTTACAATCCTATCCTGAATCAGCACACGGGAAGGATCGTTGGCCGGTTGGAAAAGCTTTATTATCCGGGTATTCTTCTCTGCATTCCCTTTTATTTTTAGCTGCTTCAATAGGATAAGGATTTTTGGGTAAAATACCCGATCACCCGCGTAACGGAAGCGTAACGAAAAATAATCTCACACAAAAAAACACAAGATTACGTGGTTTTCCAAACTCGAGTTCGTCCACGGAGAGAACAACTTTCACTAATATTGAATGAGTACAATGAGATACAAAATACCCTACTCTAACTCTCAAGCTCTCGATATTTTTATCTCCCTAACTCACACAATATTCTCTCTGCCGTATCTCACTTTACTTTGTCTCACACATGCACACAACGAATTGACTTTTCTCGGTGATCTCTGCCTTTTTTCACACGCCTCACACACGGCACAGTAGCCCCTGTAAATAAGCATCACATAAGACTAGCAAAAAAACCTCTTGAACTGTCCAGAAAAATCTGGAGCAATCTACAAATTCTCTTCCTTGGAACAAAGCACAACTGACTTTTACTTTCTCAATTCCCTTGATCATTAATTATCTCAACCAACACCAAACAAATCACATGGCATTTTCTTTTTCCAAACAGCATTAACACCACATGGACAAAACCCAACAAGAAATGGGACCCGCCGTCGCCGGCCTGAGACATACACAACACAGAGAGCAAGACTTCTTCCATTGTCTAGAGTATATTCCTGCATTTCTTTCAGATGGATTTAACAATTCATGTGATCAGGGATGGAGCCAAGATTTCGTAAATGCGGGGGCTTGATTATGAACAACAACATTTTGAAATTTTAAGATTCGAAAATCTAATAGTTTGTTTGGTTTAGATTTTGAGGGATTTTTTTGGATAATCGGTAGAGAGAGATAGAAAGAGAAATGAGATTGAAGAAAAAACCTATGGGAGACCATGAGCAAAGAGAGAAATTAGGTTTTGGGGTCCAAAACGAACACATTCTTAAGTATTTAAGTGTCTAAATAACACTCAATACAAAATAAAATTCTTTACAGATTAAAAAAAAAACTAAAATTAATATTAAAATTTGAATTAAAAAAATCCGAAACAACGCGGGCGCCATACGCTCACAAGTAGCTACGCTCTGCATGTGATTGTTTACAGTTAGTTGGCAATTGTATGCTCCTGGATTAAACATAAGAATCAAAATGAAAGTGTGCCTTTCTTTGGATTGATTTCAATCGATTCGTTAGTACCTACTTGTGATGTTTTTTTTTTTTTTTTGGATCATTATCTACTTGTGATTTGACTGGTTCCACTCACACCTATTTTGACACCTCATCCTTCCGGGTCACACTGTGCTATTTTCAACCATTGATCTTGTTTAAATGAGTAAAATAGGGGGCCCTACAAAAAATCAGCTCATTTTGATATCAGTAGGGGCTTGATCTAAATGGTTTTGCAAACACTAGTTCCTGTCACAATTTCTGTAAAACTGCTTGGATCAAGCACTTATGGATATCAAAATGAGCTGAATTTTTGCAGGACCCCTTATTTTACTAATTTAAATAAGATCAACGGTTCGAAACATCGCAATGGAACTCGAAACAAGAATATATCACAGACAACTACTTTCATTAAGGGAAGTTGGACTCTATAAATTCCATAATTTTCACCGGGAACAACTCCTGATCACTAGTTCAAGCGGAATCCAATACTCCTAGTGGAGAAATTTTTTCAGTGCCAGCTGGGCACGGGACACGTGGTGTCCGGCACCAATCTCAGCCGTTCAATAAAGTTTTGGACGGCTCATATCTGTTCAGCTAATTTTAAAGTGTAAAATAACTAAAATACCCCTCGGCAGCCGAACAGATCTGAGCCATCCAAAATTTCATTGGACGGCCGAGATTGATGTGGGACACCACGTGTCCCGTGCCCACCCAGCACTGAAAAATTTCTCCTCGCAGTGCCTCACTTTCCTAAAAAAAGGAAGCACCGCATTCTTCTTATTATACGAAATTACGAATACAAGCTGCTTGCTTCTTCTTCTTTTTTTGTGTGTGCAATTTTTGTTTGTTTAAAAACGTTTCATGGAATATATTCTAGTGATTGACGGATTCTCTTCTTCAAAAATCACCTTATGCCCTCTTCTTTTTAGCACGATTTGACACCGATAAATCTTTTATCTCCAAACATTAATGTCAAATTACACATACTTTCGTACAAATAACTATTTTTTAATTTTCGAGCCGAAAATAAATTTGGCACGATGAGTCAAATTTGAAGCAAATGATGTGTAGCTAAATTCACGTAAGATTTGACACTTCGTTTGGCATCAGGGGTGGATCAATGAAGAATGCCAAAAGTTACCGTTTCTACTTGATGTGGGATTTAAAACCATGGATTGAAGATGCATTAATAGGCTCTCTCTATATTTCAGCCTTGTAGGCAAAATGTGTACTCACACTAACTATTTAGTATTTACAAATCTAACTGCTGCTTGCTTTAATAGCATCTCCAACCCATCTATATTTCTTCAAAATAGGAAAATAAAAAATGGATGTGACATATTAAGGAGATATTTCATAATTTATGCCCTCTTTTATTCGTTTTTTTGCACTTTTTCAAACAATCTTGGAGGAGCCTATTGTTTTTTTAGAGATTTTGATCTCCAAAATGGAGTGTAGTCTCTAAATTTAAAGACTACACCTCATTTTAGAGACCAAAATTCCTAAAAAGGACGATGATTTCCTCCAAGTCGCCAAATAAAATAGTCTGAATTTTCATTACAATGTTGGAGATACTCTAAAGTTTCTCATTGATAACTTCAAAAAATAATAAAAAGTTATTGGACGTTGATTTTGTATTTGACTGCCTCACAGCCGTGTTGAATTCTTCATGGTTCTTACAAATTAAGTCAACAAAAGTACTTAAGCACGATACTTATGACACTAAAATAATTTGAGTGTAACTTTGATAACTAAAGCACGATTAACGTGTATTTCAAACATCCATAAAAACGATCAAACAAACTGTCAATACCCCAAATTTTTTTAAAAAAATTCAAAATTCATGTTGACCAAGAAACTGTATTACTTACAAGTTACAACATAATCAGTTTTGTCAATGACCATTTTTTTTAGTAGTAGTACTTCGTTAAAATTCTTACGGGTTGAATAAAACATCTATCGAACATCTACCTCTTTTATTGAATTGCTAGGATTGTCATGCGTTACACTTTGGGACCGATTGTTTGATTTAAACTATTAATTGTCTGATATGTAAATGGTGTAAAAATTCAAATTGAGTAATTTTCAGTAGCTATGGGATCAAAACAAATTTGTTTTGCAAAAAAAAAACCAAGCTAGATAGAATGTTTTTGAAAATGAATCACCTAAATCACCCGCTCGACCAGAAAAATAAATAAATAAATCACCCTCTCGATGAGAAAAAAAATTAAATAAATCACCAATACTGTCCACTGTTTACCGATAGTGCATGAGAAAAAGCGTGAATGATCCTGTGAGATTCGTTGTAAAATTGAGTTCCAATAAGCAAAAAATGAGTCATGTCCTCATCCATTTTTTTCACATTTGTCAATTTTTTTTTTTTTTTGATCCGCACATTTGTCAATTTTGTGTCATTCTTTATCTTAAAAGTAGATATATGTGAAAACGTAATTTTTTGGGGGGTTTTCGGCTCCTCTCATCGAGACGAATTAATAACCTATAAAAATTTGACGCAAAACTAATGAATACAATTTTTTTTTTAAATAAAGACAATTTTTAAAAAATCCTAAAAATTAAGCGGAACTCAACCTAAGTATTAGGTGAAAACAGAGGCGGCCAGGCCACATATATATGGCCTACAATGGGACAGAGGGAGTAGTAGAAGAGAGAGAGTGTGAAATTGTGAATGCTTGTGTGAGATTTTTTGTAAGGCGCCATTTCGCTTAATTTTTTGGAATTTTGTTCTTATTAAAAAAAATAATGTTTGTTAATTTTGAGCCTAATTTTGTGGTTTTCCAAGACGAATCGAAAGTAAAAAATTATGATTTTTACCAAAATATTTTTTGAAATATCAAAGACAAAGCCGTCTTTTTGAGTTTTTTGGGATTTTTTTTGGCTTTATCTTGAATATTATTTCAAAAATGTTTGAGTAAAAATCATCAGATTTTTTACTTTTTTAATTTCTCTCATTGAAACAAATCAATAATTCACAAATTTTTTTTGCAAACTAACAAATGCAAAATAAAAATAATTAATTAAGAACTAAAACAAAAAAAATTTCAAAAATCTCTTAGCGAAGCGCCACCTAAGTATTAAGTGAAACAATAGGTCTGTCTACACAGTCAAATAGTGCATAGATTGTGCACAAATTTTGTTATGTGGCCCACCAATAGTCTCACACAAATGATTCAAGCCATTCATCACATGTGAAACATTTTTTCATAGGTTTCTGCAAAAAATTAGCTCAATCCAATACTTATAAGTGCTTGATCCAATCATCTAACTTTTCATAATCTGAAAATCTGAAAAAAAGTTAGATGATTAAATCAAGTATTTGTAGTTATCGGATTAAGCTGTTTTTTTGCGAAGAACCTTGAAAAAATATTTTACATTTAATAAACTGCTCGAATTATTTTTATGAGACCCGTAATGAACCACGTAACAAAATCTTTGCAAAATATATACACCATTGTCTGTATGGTTGGGTGAAAATAGAGTCGGCAAGGCCACATATGAGATATGGCCTACAATGGAACGTGCGAACCCAGGATATGTACTTCAGAGTTCCGTAAGCGTTACGGCGTGAAATTCGAAGAAGAGCATTAAAGTGGTGAGGTGACATTCGAAAATCCAAATTTTGTTCTGATGCGGCTATGCTATGGACCACCTTCCACCGTTACACCACATGGTGAATTTATAGTCTGTATTTCTTTGGGGATGTTTTTAGTAGTGAAAAATATGTAGATTTTTATTTGTGATTAAGAAATTATTAAGTATTTTCGATAGTGAATAAATTGTTAAGAAATATCAAATTGTTTCTAATAGTGAATAAGTTGTTAATGTGTTTATAAGTATAGTTACTGAAACAAAAAGAGTTTTTATTGACAACTTTGCTGTTAGTGGAAATGAAATGGTAAAATGTATTAAGTTTTTAGTATTATTTGATAGATTTTAATGAGATCTTTCGAATGATGTAAAAAAATCAAAAAATTATTATTATAAATAATATATTATTTTTAAATTTAGAAATTACAAATAAGTACTTATATTGTAAGAACCCTTAGCAAACAGAGCTTTGAAATTCACCATCCTAAACTCTGAAAGGAAAAGCAGAATGAACGTTGGATATATCATATTAAAGAATAATTAACTCTTTGGATAATTTATGTGAGATTCGGAAGGGAACCTCACAATTGAACAGTACCCATAGTACGAGGGGTGAGGATAGGAGCATCTTGTGTACCAGGATAAGAGAATCTCCATATTTTGTTCCCCTCCGATCTTCCAGGACCACCGCGAATCAGGTGTGGCTAATGCCCGGCTGATGAAACAATTATTCAGGTGGTTCTAGCGAAGGTTCTGAATACCGGACGGACGTCAGAGAATAGGTTTTTTAAATTGTACGGAACGTACTAGTATCAGTTGGATACCGGTTACTATTTTGAATTTTGTCACTATTATTGTTATTTTCTCACATCAAAAACTTTAGTACATATACATTTATTTATAAAAAAAAAAATTAAAAGTAGTTCGGTATTGATCGGTACAGACCCATACTGTCCATTGTTTGCCGACAGTGCATAAAAAAAATAAATTTAGAAGTAATCATGTACTATCTAGCATTGACGAATAGTATCCGCTAGTGAACAATTAGATTTTTTTTGGGTGCTACGGTAGGATAGGAAATGAGACCCGCCGTCGGCTGGGACATACACAACACAGAGTCAGAGTGCAAGCAGAATCCAATACTTGTAGTGTCGATCACTTTTCTAAAAGCAAGAAGCACCGCATTCTTCTTATTAAACGCACTCTCCAAACATTGATGTCAAATTAAAACGTACATCGTACAAACACCTATGTTTTAATTTTCAAAAGGCCAAAAATAAATTTGACACGGTGAGTCAAATTTGAAGCAAATGATGTGCAGCCAAATTCATATTAGATTTGACACTTCATTTGGCATCAACGAGGGATCAATGAAGAATGCCAAAAGCTACCATTTCTACTTGACGTAGGATTTGAAATTATGAATTGGAGATACACTAATAGGCACTCTATTTCAGCCTTTTAGGCAAAATGTGTGCTCAAACACATATTATTTACAAATCCAACTGGCTCTTTAAGAGCATATCCCACCCATCTATATTTTTTTTAAATAGAAAATGAATGTGATATATTGAGAGAATATCTTATAATTTATGCCCTGTTTTATTCTCTTTTTGTACTTTTTGAAAGAAATTTGAAGAAACTTATCGTTCTTTAGAGATTTTGGTCTTCAAAATTGGGTATAGTCATTTAGACTACACTATAGAGATTTCATAAGCCCACAAGTCCACTAACCTAAATTCAATGATATCCTATGAAAGTGCCTAAAATCCTAAACTCTATGAAAGTGTCTAAATCACTAAAAGCCTATAATAGAAAAGTGCATCCTAAAACTCTATAAAAGTGTCTAAACCCTAGGATATCTTATGAAAATGCCTAAATCCTAAATTACCCTACCCTAGGGAGTGGACTGGGCATATTTTGAACTTTTTTAACTTGGACTTGATACCTTACAAAACTAATAGGTGGACTTGTGAGCTTATAAAATTCACATAATCGACCTAAGACCAATTTTTTATAAGAACAATGGGTTCCTCCAAGTCTCCAAATAAAATAGTCTGAATTTTTATTACAGTGTTGGAGATAAAGTTTCTCATTGATAACTTCAAATAAATAAATAAATAAATAAAAGAAATGGTCATTGACAAAACTTATATTATGTTGTAACTTGTAAGTAGTAATATAGTTTCTTGGTCAACATGAATTTTGAATTTTTTAAAAATTATGGGGTATTGTCAGTTTTTTTTTTTATTTTATCCGAGGGGTATTGTCAGTTTGTTTGATCGTTTTTATGGATGTTGGAAATACACGTTTCTCACCTATGCACTTTTTTCCAGCCTAAACAAATTAAACTGATCTCTCTCTTCCTCTCTCTCAACCTTAACCACCACAACTCCTCGATTTTCTCTCTTCCCCTCCCCCCTAGGTTTCATACCCGTGTGCGGCGCGCGGGAGGGGGAGGCCATCATACTATTGACTTCCTTTCTTTAATTTTTTTTCCTTTCGTCTCTTCATATCTACGACTTATCATATGATCTGTGAGAATTTTATCTCTCATTCTACAAGAGTTATTAGTTTCGTCTTTGGACAAATTTTTTCTACAAATCGGGTTCTCTCAATCGAGATTGCTTCACAATGATATTTGTGCTTCAGCATTCTATCCCTACACTATATCTTTGGCGAGACAACCTGTGGCGACTTGACAGATCTGGAGTTTTTGGGAGTTCATTTATGCATTCATATTTGGATGGAGTGCATCTAATCGTCTGGGTATTTAGTGTCTTTTGTCTAACTTTGCATTTTTTCTTATTTGAGACTCTTAATTAGATATTAGGCAGTTTAAAAGTATCGTTATTGCGTCAGACCATGTCTGAGTTAGGATGAAAGATATCGATTGCCTTGTGATTTACTTGTTTTGTATTTGTTAGACGATTAATTTGGCTTTGTTCAAGTTCTTTGTAATGATCTTCGTTTTGTAAGTGTCGCTGGGCGTCTGTCAATACAATCTTCTCACTTTTGACAAAAAAAAAAAAAACATGTTTATCGTGCTTTAGTTATCAAAGTTAAACTCAAATTGCTTTAGTTATCGTGCTTTAGTGTCATTAAGTATCGTGCTTAAGTACTTTTGTTGACTTAATTTGTAAAAACCAAGAAGAATTCAACACGGCTATCATGCAGTCAAATACAAATCAACTTCCATTAACCTTTTTTTTTTTAAAAAAACTGGTGGAGACCCTTTTTGGGTTAGAGATACGGACATCAAATTGGTACAATATAATTTTTTTTTATCGGCCATCGAATTGTTATAATTCAAGAAAACCGCAAATTTAGTAGGAGTATTTCGTTAAAATTCTAACGGGTTGAATAAAACATCTATCGGACATCTACCTCTTTTACTGAATGTACGTTATTATCAATCTCATCATTGTTGGTCCACGAGCTTGAAACAAGAGTCCGTAATAATGCCAAGATTGTTTTGCGACCCACTTTGGGACCAGTTGTTTGATTTAAACTATTCAATTTCTTCAATTGTCTTGATAGGTAAATCGTGTAAAAACTCAAATTCAGTAATTATCAATTATCAGTAGCTATGGGATCAAAACAAATTTATTTTGCAAAAAAACCAATGTTTTCGAAAATGAATCACCCACTCGACGAGAAAAAAATTTAAATAAAACACCCTCTCGACGAGAAGAAAAATTAAATGGCCCAGATAAAATAATCGGGCTTAGAGAAGACCCAATATTAAATTGCACAATACGCCTATTATGCCCTTTAATTAAACCCAAGTACACAACAGACCCCTATTGTCCAGTTGAGCCTACCGGAAATAAAAGTTATTTTAAGGATTTTTATATGATTATTATTGCACGGATTTTGAAATGTTAAGCCAATCATTGAGCATTCTTTAATTAGGCCGGCACAATGCAAACCTAAATTCAACAAATCTCTAGGAAGCGGGTTGCTGTGAGCAAAATACAGCAGCACATAATTTTACCGTTCAAAAATGTTTTTAGCGATTCAAATTTTAAAAGAACTATTCCGGGAGAGAGTTCAACTCAATCCTGAGAGAGTTTTTTTTTTTAAAATTCGAACCATTGAATGCCGAGACAGACGATAGAATGAGGCACAGATGCGCTCTGCTTTATTTGCGAACAGCAACCCCCTTCAAAATCTATGTAAATGAAAATTCAGACTATTTTTATTTTTCCATTTCAAGAGCTAGTTTAGGCAAATGGTAGTATATCTCTCATTTAAAATGATTGTTTCACTGTAAGTGGACTAACTAGGAACTAACTAGGAGGATATGCTTCAGGATCCAAGGGTGCTGTAATGCACCCCCATATAGTGCACGTATAGGGCGACACAATCGTCAATCTCATTAATCAACGGTTCACATTAAAAATCAATTATGACCAGTAATAAATGATTCTTACGGATCATAATTAAAAATCATATTTCAACCCATTCATTTTCAAGATCGATGACCCATGTGCTCCATACAGGATACCTTGCAAAACCTTGCTTCATAGATCCCACTAACCAATGAAATAATTAATAATATTACAAACGCGATGCATGATTGGAAGTGTTTCACGACTTTAATTTTTAAAAAAGATTAAGGTGGTTTCATATCTATCTATTAATATTATCCACCTAGTACTGAAGTAGTTTATGCGATGCCTAGATTATGTATGACAGTACTTGTATAATTGATTTTTTTAAAGATATTGAAATTTTAGAAATTACTTTACATAACCTTCTAAGTAGGGTTGCAAACAAGTTGATGAAGCTTTAGAACGTTCACGTTCGTTCTTTAAATTTTTTGCTACTCAAGCATGAGCTCGAACTCAATGAAAATTTGATGAGCCGAGCTTGCCTAGGTTCTATTCGAACTTGAACTTGTTTCAAACATTTATCGTTGTATGTCTTTCTCAGCCGGAGGTTGAACTTGATTCAAGCGCCCAAGGGTTCGCTCACTGCTCCCCCTCTAGCTTCCAATGTAGCCTAGCCAGTGAAGGAGGATTGCTAGAAGGATCATGAGCACTGCCAAAACCATGCCAGGTTTCCCCAGAAGACAATCTTTCGTCTTCCTCACATAATCCAATCCTCTCTGAATCCTATCTGCCCATCGCATCTGCAACACCATTTATTTTGAAGACGAATAAAGAAAAGATCATAGTCTGATTACATAGATCTAAACAGAAACTGGAAGCAAGAAGTCATCAAGCAAATATTCATCCCTCGTAGATGCCGTCATCAAGCGTTGGCTTCCAAATCACTTCAAGACCAAGACCAAGTACATGCATTGTAACAGAAACATTTTATTTACTATGAAGAAAGTGGGAAGAAGAGCTCTTCTTAAGGGCTGGAATAGGCATTGTGCAGCTTTGGTTGATATGTGAATTCCAACAACTATTCAGTATAGGACAATCAAACTTCAAAAAGTTATATAGAAATGGATGTACAAACCCATTTAACGTAAAGGGGAGAAAGCCTATTCTAAATCCATCAACTTTTGAAATGGGCGAGAAAATAAGTAATCAATGATCTAATTTTCTGTTCATCAGAAAGTTGAGAAAATATTAACCACTATGAACAACTGAACTACTCACAAGTCTCCAAGTCACATGAAGCATAATTAGGGCAAGAACGTACCATTTCATCCAGGTCACCTGGCGACAAGGACGACATGGCTTGTCGAGCATTTTGTACATCCTCCTGAGAAAGCTTTGATCGAAATTGTTCGGTCATGTTTTCCACTATTTCTGGGGTCAGGTTTCCAAGCATTGAAGTGTACATCTGGCAATTGGAAGCATTTAAAGATTCAAGGACAGGTATAGATAAAGATCCATTCACCACATGTTAAGTGAAAAATGAAGCACAATTCCATCTTTTTTTATAAGGGTTAATATTGTAACCAAAGCGAGAGTCATTACTAAAATATGGCCCATCACTGAAAGTTAGAAGCGGTGGGATGATGGATAGAAAGTCACAATGACTGATGGAATCATCACTAGAAATAACCATATATTAGTTAAATCATGTGATTTCTTTTTCTTCTTCTTCTTCTCAAGACCTAATTAGGTTTCTTGAGTGACTTAATTTGTCGTACAAGTGACGCAAACATGATGTTCTCTGAGAAACTTATTTCAACTTTGTTAATGCGGATAAGAAAAACAGAATGATAACAGGAACACAAGCTTGTCCAAACAAGTAGTTATATACCTGCCGCCGCATGGCTGGATCATTCATTTGGTTTCTCATTTGTTCTTCAAATTCAGCAACTGGGTTAGCGGAGCTTGATTGAGGGGTAATTCTTGAATTTGAAAACCCATGAGCAGAACTACTTTCACCAGCATTATCTCTCTTATCAGCATACTTTTCTGAAGTTTCAGCAGGTTTTGATTCATTGTCTGAACCAAATCCGCTAGGATCTGATGCTGCTGCCATCAACTCTGAATCATTGCTCAATGAAGATGTTGCCGTTTGAAACATTTTATGAAGCTCTTCTGCTGGCTTGTTACTCATCATCTCACTCGCCATTTTAAGCATGTCAGGGGTTACATCAGGGGGAATAGGCCCTGGTCTGAAACTGTTGGAATCAGTGTCTGACCAATCTCTGTTCAGATATGAGTTCTCCCCGTGGAATGAGGAAGCCAATTGGAGCATTCTTTGAAGTTCTTCAGGAGAAAAATTGCCTATCACATTTGAGGCAGTCTTAATCATATCAGGTGATACCCCACCAGCCTTTCCACCACTCATAGCAGCTAGAGTTTGAGGATCAGTATCAGACATGAAGTTTTGGAAGAATCTACGGCCACAAACAATAGTTTGGCAATTAGGCTTGACAAAAGTACTTTATGGTGCAACAACCGTCGAACAAAATGAAAAGACAAAGTGGAAATAAAAAGACGAGCAGGGAAAGTGGAGAACAGGTAGCAAAGACAAACTAAAAAACAGAATAGGAAAAGCTACTTGCAAGTTTGACACCATCACAGCAAAAAGCACTTACAAATTGCAGGTTCCATGGTGCAACCACGATCTTCAAATTATTTACCAAAAACAAAACCATGATCTTCTAATTCCATATTAGGCAATGGTCTAAAAAGACTTTTTCTTTCACTATTCACATGTTAGAAACAAAATACTTCTCCTTCCGTCCCATTGTGTGTGTCCATCTTTCCAATTTGGGATGTCTAACATACATGCCTCATTTGAAAATTCAGCATAAAACTTTTCGATTTCCCAAATATATTTCCATATGGCTGTAGATACTTCTAAAAGTGGGGGCAACGTTGGAATCCAAAACCATTACATTTAAATTTGAGCAAATGCACATCCCCTTCAAAAGTTGGAACTCCCAACAAAAACTAACATTCTAGTCAGGGAGTAGGATTTCAGAAAATAATAATTTGTTTGCAGAATTCGTAAAATTTGCGGTAACATAATACAATCTCAGACTCAGCTTATCCTATGCGTATCAATACCCTCTCATAGACGTAATACTATATCACTAAAGTAACAAATATTTCAATACGACTTTCAAATTTCATCGTCCCATAACACTTCAGTGATTTAAGAACCTTGAGTGGAATACGAAGGATCGAATTCTCAACAGCTGGATGAAGGGCTCAGAATGTGACATAAGCACACTGATGCCAAGTTTCTTAAACAGTTTCCAAGTACGCAGTTGGAACAAAACCCAATCCATGCTATAACGGTGAAGGATATTCATAACATCACTCAACACTTCAAAGAGGACATTGAAACCCTATCTTCCTACCTTCTGCTCATGCTTATGCATGCATCTTAAGAAAACCACCGATGTTATAATCGGAGACTCAAAATTAGTAATAAAAAGACAAAAAAAGAAGTCGATTAAAAGCAGTAACCTAACAAACTCAGACAACTTTTGGATGGCATCACTCGATGTAGCAGAAGAAAGGATAAGGTACCAGAAAAAGTGGCACGAGAAATGAAATATAACAGCATGGTAAAAGGATTTACTACTTGAACTTTTGAAGAATTCTAGCATTGATTGCAAACAAACCTGAGAGCTTCTGGATCATCCTTCAAAACCTGGACATACTGTGAATTTGTTATTGAAGGGGGCTCAGTGCTGATGTCGGGCTGATCGTCAGAGCTGAAACTGGTTTCTTGTGGTTGTGAGTTTTGTGACATGGAACATTCTCCAGTTGATCTTTCATAATTATCCGATGATAATGTATGCTCTTCTTCAGTTATTTCTTCAACAGCCAATTTTCCTGAGAGAAAAAAAGAGAGAGTAAAAGACTAGGTTAGCTGGAGGTTTCACAATTATGCTGTTCTGGGAAAAGATTCAACATAAATTCAACATACTTCTTGATGTACTACCTCCCCCTTCTCTCTCAAATCTTTCCTTGGCATCCCTGTATAATTTGAAGGCATTAACACAACATGCCAAATGAAACACCTAGTCTCGTACTTGATATAAGAGTCAGAATTATGACAGTGGCCCGAGCCTAAACAAGGGAAGGCGAGTCTTGTAGAGATATAACACAAACAAGGCACTTTGAAGTATAAAATAAAAAATAAGTGGGTGTGATCCGTCTGGATATCCTTAATGTTAACACACTAATCCGATCAGAGAACTTTAGAACAGAAAAATAGCAAAAACTGCTTAATCCACTATGAAAACTAGGATAAATAATACGTGATAGAGTCACAAGATGAATACTCCACTTTTAACCGATGAATACAGACCATCACTGTTTCAAAAGCAACAAAAGAAAGCAACTGGAAAACAGTCCTCAAAGGATCATCCAAGTAATTTATTGAAGCAGTAATACGCTGGCTCAAACGAAAGAGACCCCAACATACGTGCCACATATCTATGACAGGGCATGACAGAGTAAGAACTTCCCCAAGCAGTTGGCCCAGTGGCAAGTTGTGCTGTATAGGCACCTCAGGATGCAGGTCACAGGTTCAAATGGGAATTCCCTGGCCTATACCCAGTAATTACCCAGTATGTGTGGGGCCGAGGGATGCATGAATCCAGGGGATTAGTCGGGAGTCAGGACAAAGCCTCAAATGCCCTCATTACAGAAAAATTAGAAATTCCACAGAGGCACCAAATACAATTTCCCTACCTCAAGACATCGGCAATAGTTTCATCCTCAGGGGAAACTTTATGTGCTCTACTGAAGTCCGAGACTGCATCCTAGTGTATTCCATCAATTCATAAGATACTGCAACCTGCAGATAATTGCAGAACAGCAGAAAGAAGCAGCACTACCACTACAAACAGTCACACTGGTGCATGGATACTCACTTCTGATAGCCCTAGTTCTTTATAAGCTTGACCCCTCCGGTAAAGAGCTTTGACATTGTTTGCATCATGTGCCAAGACCTGTAATCATTGAGACACGTAGCTGATTCATTTCTCAAGAGATAGAAAACAATTGCACTGATAATCAACAAAAGAATTTAACTACAGGTGGTTTCACACTGGAAACCCTGCCCAATTTTTTTTTTATATAAAACAATTAAGTTGAGACATCAAGGTCTGACAAAGTAGATCACACTCATAATGGCACCAGAACTCAAATAGACTGCCAATACCTCAGTTCCTTCTTTTATGCACTCCTCATACTGCCTTGTTTTCAAATAACATGACATCATGTTGAGCAAGCATGCCAACAAAATGGTTCTGCCTTCGGAGGATGGAGTATCTTTCAGGTTCTTCTTTGCCTAAAGATGTTTACAAACCAAATAACATAATAATAGAAGAACTAAAACTTAATAGTTGTAGAACTCTAAGATGTAAACTGAGAAATGAGTTTTCTTGTATTTTTTCCGCACAAACTGACAACTGAAATATATAAATGGAAACAGCACAAATGCTACACTTACAAGCAAGTATTTCTGCAAGGCATCATTGTACATGCCCTGGTTGTGAAGCTCATTCCCCTGCCATAATGAGAAAGGACATATAAAGACATGGAACATGTCAATATACCTAGCAAACAGACTTATTTACAATAGTAGACTAATACCTTGGTCTAGCTGATCATATGATAACTCAGTGAAACTTAATTAGAGAAGGCACCAAAGAAAAATATGAGGCGGATGGTTTGGGATGAGCACTTGTTGCTTTGGCGCAAAAAGTCAACATCAAAAGTAACAAATACTAGCGCATTCCAATCGAATCCTCCATTCTCTTATTTATCCGTACTCAGTGTCTGAACATTTTTAACATGTGCATCTGTTTTCAATTGTTGTGAGTAATGTCCCAAACTCAACCTGTTTGAAGCTCATAAACCTGTTCACGAACTGTCAACTCGAACTCAACCCGTTTATCCCTGTGTACTTCGTGCTTACTCTGTTTTCTTGAAATCCTTATATGAATACAGCTCAAATTACTGGATTTATAGCTGCCGTTTTTCTAATCTTAGAATCTTTTCCCCATTTAGTGTTCAGTTCTGAGTTCTGTCCACAAATATATGAGCTCGTATTAATCCACATCTTATCATAGCTTTTGAACTTCGATTTTATTAAACCACTACCTACCATCAAGGGGCTCTAACAAGTTTCTAACTCTGCTGTTTCGTATTTCAGAGGCTTACAAGAATTAAAAGTAGAAAAGAAAATCTCAAGAAACAAGTATGCAAGCTTGAATACCTAGATGATGAGCGCAGTAGACATTGGTCAAGTACTTCACACACATAAAATATCATTAACTACCAAAGCCATAGAAAAATAGGCATGGAGAAAAAACAAGTAAATAAAGTAAGACAATATCACCACCCAATGACGGTATCAATTGCATATAGCAGTTTTTAGTATGATTAGATCATTGTAAAGGTGCATTAGAGAACGTGTTTTAAAAATATATATTATGTGGGCGATACTTTAGATGGTGATAGCATACCTGCTTCTTCAGCATCTGAGCTGCATTAATTTCATAAGTGCTTTGTGCATGAACATGTGCACGCATTGCAGCTATCTCTTCTGGGGTGGAATTAGCCATCTTCTCACCAATTTCAGTCATTTGCTCCGGGTGAGTATACTTCAGCTGCTCAGCAGCACTCCTTAAGTCTTCAGGCCTCATGTTTTTCATGCTTTCAGAAGCCATTCTCATCAACTCAGGATTAGACATCATCTGAAATCTCAGCAGTGCAACAAGACCATCAGAAACAAAGTTTCTATTCAGATAGAATGCACAAGGATCAAAACATGGCGGAATCAACATAATGCTAAAATAAAACTTGGCAAATATATTCCACGCTTAATTGATGCATGGAGGCTAATTGAGAAGACAAGTTTGAAAAAGTTTCTAGGTTCAATTCCCTTAACCACTTACCTGATATTTTCTTCCAGAAGATTTAAAACGAATTACCGAGGTATAATCACTCTGAACAAGAAAGTATGAGCCATAAGAACTAACAAACTAAAAGAACCTAAAGTTGTTGCTTGCTGGATAGAACCCACAGTTATCAACTTCCTGAGATTGGATCACAGAAATGGTGACTATTAATATTTAAACGAAATTATATAACATTTTACTGCAATATTTAGGTTCCCCATCTCTCTAGGATTTCCACTACTGGAGACCATATCACTCATACCGTTGCATCTTTGTAGATGAAAAACACCGTCCCAAGATGTTCTCTTTCAACTTATTCTACACCTACCATTTGATGAATGGTATCCCTCTTAATTCTACAATTTAATTACACATTCATCTGCGCGTCCTGATCTCAGCTACAATATGTCTCTACCGTAAAGTGTAAGTAGCCTAAACACCATCTCCAACATCATCCTTCTAATTTTGCCAATACCTGTTAAATCAAACTATAGATTACACAGTCTCCTACCTCTCCATCATTATTAATAATCAAGCCATAATGAAACTATTCGATTTGGGGCATCTCTTATCTAATTTTTGAACAGCGGGTATCTCTTATTCTTAATTTTCTCCCAAACATCCACTTGTATTGTCACTAAGGTCACTTCTACAAATTCAGTTCGGTCATACCTATTTCACACCATTTGCACTTCTCTATATCCTAAATATACATTTGAAAACCAGGCATAACTCAATTGAATCGACGTTGTTGTAGCAAGTCTGAAATGAAGCTCAATTACTCCTCCAAACAGATTGATCGTATGTATGAGACTTTGAAAAACATAATACCCTATTCTTACAATATGTGTTATTAAACATATTTCCAGACACCAACCTTCTCAACTAGACATTTTCAGGTCTCCAAACAGATATCATCCGGTCCTAAAGCCATACCTACTGAAATAAAGTTTCTGGAACCTAATCATAAGGGAAAAGTGCATTGATATATGTGCAAAAAGTGAATTGATAAATGTGAAATGTGTATAGATATCCAAAAAAGTGAATTGATAACTGTGAGAAAAGTATATTGAAACTCTAACTTTTTTGGCATTAAGTGTGGATTCTACTGCTAGAGGTTTGAGGTTAGCCAAACCGAATCATAAATAAGGATCCTGGCATCTTAGGAAACTACAAAATTAAAGATAAATGGAACGCCAATGGAAAACAAGGGTATAATTCATGAGTTGCTTCGAATGCAGCCATATCAAATTATGCACAAAACAAACCCAAATAACGCGCCAAAGCAACCCATCTTTAACCAAGTTATGAGCTAAAACCACCAAACAACAGAGCATACACTTGACATAACTTCTACGTTCAATTGCCCATGGATTCTCCCAACAGTTTATATTTCCAAGCGTAATTGAAATCGAAATTATCACAAAGAAGGCCAGTCGGAAACCTGTTGCTGAATCCTGGCCAAATCATCGGTCGACATGAGACTCATCTGCTCTTGAGCGAGTTTGATCAACTCAGGATTCATCATGCCACTAGAAAATTAACAGACACTTTCAAACAGAAGACTTATTAGTTCTGTCGATCGTTTAGGGTTTATATAATCGAGGAATCAGAAAGTTTCTCGAGTTTGAGAGAGAGAGAGAGAGAGAGAGAGAGAGGGTTTATTGCATGGGGCAACGGATAGAGATGGATATATACGTACACCGCTCGTGCAATGTTTCGCAATATTTCTAATGCCAGACAAATTTTCATATTTAACCCTTTGTAAAATCTATTTTGCACCGAACAATTGATATAAGTTCGATTCTTGGATCCGACCACAAATAGCTAGTCCAAACCCCTAACTTGTCCGAAAAAAACTATTTTTACACATAATATCCAAACAATTTTACACATAAAGATTTTTTTTCTTCAACACCCTTAAAGATTACTACTAATCAGAAATATTAGTAGAAATAGAATTATCCGCAATTTTTATTTTTGCCTTGAATTCAAAGAACACGACAAGCATACAACCCAACACCTTGGCGGAACACACTATAGGTACTTATTTTTTAGATGTATAAGGCCTTGTTTCGCGAAGGTTTTTATTTTTTAAATACTTATTTTTCGTTTTACAAGAGGTTATTCTCTGACATTCTCTCATAATATAAAAAATAAACACGTATAATTTAATAAGATCTTATTTGATATTTACCTTGGCAGAACGAGGCCTACGTATATATGGAAAAAAAAATTATTAAGTGAAAAGGAGAGTCCAAAAATCAATTTTCTTCCACAATTATCAACTAAAAAAAGAGTCCAAAAATCAATTTTCTTTCACAATTATCAACTACCATAGCCATAGGCAACTTCTTTGCTGTCTAAAAAATGGGACTACACGGTGCAGTTTGTCCCTTACGACCTCTGTATGAGATGGTTTGAGCCGTTCATGTTACAAAGCTCGCCGCGACGCCACCAAGTGAAACATGCACAAATTCAAATTGAGAAAAGTAGTCTGCCAACTTTCGTAAAAAAATGACATATAGTCCCGTTAGTTACGTATCTAATAAATGAGTGGAGATAGAGCACATTGTTTGCATATATATGAAGGTGGCGGGTATGACATTTACCCCTGAGAACAAGCAAAACTTCGGCCATCTTGAAATTTATTAGTCGACTAATTCACCGACCGGACAAATGCGGCCTCATGCAAAAACATCCGCAGATCCACCCCAAATTCCGACTGGATTCTGCAACAAAAATTAAACCTGTACCAGTTTCGACACAAAGGGCAGGGCCCAGCGGCAGAGCCATGTCGGAGGTTACCTCCGGTAGGGCTGGTACTTGGATCCGTTTCTTGCAAAAGTGCAAGCCACACATTCAATCTCAAGCTACTAACAATATGTGAAGATTTGGATCATACTAAAGAAATCTCCACGACTCGAGAAGTTCCATGCTAAATGCTTAATATCTATTCCCGAAATCCAGAGAGATTGGAGAGTTTCAGACCGGTAGAGATGAGTATATTTGGCTCAAAGAAACTCGTGTTACTTCAAATCTTGATCCTTATCATTTGCTACAATCTCGAACCATATCATTGTGAAAGAAGTCATGGCAATCTTAAGTCACCACAAAATTGGCAATGCTGTTAAGCATAAAGGTACTTATAGTGGGCAACCATAGCAATGTCGGAGAGAGAGCAGCAGCCAACCCACACTTTCTTCTGGAGTTTCGGCAGGATTAGCTATTTCAAAAGAAGCTTTCCTTTGCCACCCCTCTTTCAATGTTACGAGATCTTGTCGTATACCCTTGTATGCCGAGCAAACAAACGACCACATCATACTCCATCAGAAAACCCCTTAAGAGAGAGTCTGTTGTTTCGGCCTTTAACATTATTAGACCAATGGGTCGGAGAGACAAGTCGATTGCACAAGTTGGTATGGAGCCTTGGAGCAGCGCACTGATGGCAGGTGTGGAGGCAAGGGGCCTTGAAGGAACATAACCTTCAAATATCCAATCCTTGCCATTCCACGGAAAGGCAGAAGGAGTTGGAGCTATGTGTGGTCGGGCACAGGCAAGAAGTAGTTTTATGTCCAGTTCATTGCAAACCCGCAGAAATCTTTTTATAGAGGACCATGCTTGGCACAATGTGGTTCTCATAACAGAGGTCGATTGGGCAACTGCGTTGCAACCAAGCTGCCACTCCAAATCCATAAAACAAATGGTATTACTAGAGGCTAGCCCACGTCGGGCTTGTTTACACTAGCAACAACAGGATTTATGTACTACAGTGGATGTACACCTTCTATCATCCATGTACTGGTTGGTGCCCTTAGGCCTCAAACGAAACAAAACCAACTCTCTAAGAAAAAAAGTAACAAAACATGAACAATCCTACTTTGAAAACGACTTATACAGGTGCAAGAACAACATAGAATACACATAAACAGCTGACAAGCTAAAATCTAGAATCCACATAAACCATATAAGAAAATTTGAGTATCAAGAGTGCACAAGAATTTTCCACCTTAATACAGTTTTCCAACAATGCAAAAGGGTTTAAGGCCATGTACCAAAATGATGAGGCTCCAAGCCTCTTGAAATTAAGCGAACGTGATTTTAAGTAAACAAATCAGTACAACATTATTTTTAATGCATCACTACAAGAGTAGGATTGAACATTAGCATAGAGTCATAGACTAAGGATAACACAAGTAAATTGATATGTTACTAAATTGCTTTCAATAAGCAGGATTACGAACACAACATAGCCAGTTTGATTTGAAATTACCATGATTGGCTTGAAAGTGCAAAATCTGGTGGCCCAATGAACGATTCAACTCGTGATAAGTTCAATGCTTAAAAATATGGTTTGCGTCTTTCCTTCTCCTCAACTCCTGATTGTGAAAATCTTTGTCTAAGGACTTGTAAAACCTCTTCTGCTTTAACACCTCTGAGCCCCAACAGAACCATGGCATGATAAAGCACATCTGCCATTTCTGAGGCCGTCCTTGACTTGTCCTCCTTTTCCTCCAGTGTTCGGCACAACTCATCCGCCTCCTCCCTGTGAAGAATATTTCAGACTCGTAATCATATAAAGTTGAATCTCACCCAGAAGTCAGAACTCAAAAAAGCTACTAAAGAATTTTACAAGATGACTTTTTTTAGGACCATATTTGCTCTAATAACTGTCTTCTTTCTAGAAAAAATGTACGGCTTCTGACCAAAAAATAAATTGGAGTAGGGAAAAACTGATTTAAATGTCATATATCAGTCATGATACCGGATTTTTGAGCACAGCAACTTGTCGTCAGTCAAAAGTCGTTTTGTCCACGATGGTTTCCCTATTTGTGGCTCTGCTAGTTCTGCTTTCCGTTGGGAGATTGTAGATTCCAACGAGTACAAAGTTGTTAAAGCCATCTTGCTTTCCCCGACCTACTATACCCAATGGAAATCAAAATTTAATCAGAAAATATAAAACCCATCAATTACTTGAAATTACGAAATCCAGGTAAAAGAAAGTAAAACAAAAGAAAACCTGTGAATTTTTCAAGAAATCAAAAGCTGATGTGTAATAGCAAGTTTCTGCTCCGGTGTGGCAAGTAGGGCCATCAGGTGTCCCAAGGTATATTATCTGACAAATAGTTCCCATAAGTTCCAAATGAGACGAAATAATATAAATACAGGTGATAATAAGTTTTACTGGAAGTGATCAGAACTTACAGAGTCACGGTCGCAATCAAGGAAGACATCATGAATATTAATGAAATTCATAGAACTCTCCCCCTTTGTCCACAATTGTGACCGTGACCTGCTGTAGAATGTAGCTTTCCGAGAAGAAATGGTTGTTGCTAGTGCATCCCTGTTCACAAAGCCTTGCATTAAGATGGCTCCTGTGTCAACATTTTGGGCTATTGCAACTGCCAAACCTCTGTCATCCCACTTCACACTGTCTAACAACATACCAACCTAGAATTGAATTTGTTAGATATTTCATCCATTTAAAAAAGGAAAAGTCGAGTCATCTGACAGGGGAAAAAAAAAACAAAGGAGAACGAAAGTAACAACGATTGGTCATAAACTCTCAAATATGATGCCAAGAAGACTTAGTGATAAGCCTTTCTTGGTGAAGTCGGGTGGTGATATGACCAAACAGCAAAAACCCTGCCTAGAGAAGTAATAGAAACCATCAATACCATTACCGTTATATAACAACAAAATAATTGAAACAACCAAAAACTGGCCAACAAACATCATATAAACTTCTCGATTAGGCATTAAACATAAGATATAGGTGCAAATATAGACAAACCTTCCAATTACTTCACGACTTTCGACAAAACGCAGAAAAGGTTTATGATCACGTAAGGGTACTACTAGAATGGAAACAAGCAATCGAAACCCTAGAGAATGAATATCTAAGCTCCAATTCATAACCACCCTTCTCCCAAAAAGAAAGACAAATGCTAAATGGACCATCTGTATGCTATGGTGTCAGGACACATACAGATGGGCCAAATTGAAACCCTAAATTCATTACCCAGCTCAATTGCATCCAGACAAAGTAATGACTTTGTCCTCTCATGCCAAAAGTGAATGACATACCATTTGCTAAACTCGTGTATGTATTCGGAACGATTGTATGCAAGATAAATTTCAAAGTCATACATCTCGTAGAATCCGTTAAATTCATTTTATATGATGACAGGATCATGCCATCTAGCAATGTAAGTACTTGGGTTTATCCACGATACACCATTGTATTACCAGCAACTGCATCTTCCAAAGCGTATTAACTCAAGCTACGCAGTACATCAGATATTCCTCAACATGTATCAATCACACGGTATGCATAGGTCAGATATCTCAAGTGCATCCCTTAGCAATTCTATAGCTTCAAATGTTTCCGACTATCATACAATCAACATCTTATTCTCAACATACCTGTAACTTTAACATCCACTTTGGATTGTGAGAAAGGGTGTGATTAGTAAAGCGATCCCTTTCTCACCAAAACCTCACCATTTCGACGACAAAGGAAAATGAGGCAATCAAAAAAATATCTTCTTTTTTTTCTGTTCTTTTTCTTCTTTTTTTTGCATTTCTCACCAAATCACTCAAATCTAAATGAGTGGTGCGGTGAGAATATCTACTCTTTCTGTTCTTTTTTTACCAAATCACTCAATCCAAAGGGGCTATAACCATGTTATAGCCTAGTCCAGCAGCAAATTACTCAACGCATATAACCTAATGGGTTGGCCTAGTGGTCAAGGCCTAGGACTTAGGGGTTTGCTCCCTCCTAATGTCTCAAGTTCGAAACCTCTCAGGTGCTATCAACTCTTTTGGAGCCAATCCATATGGAGCATTTGCTCTGGCTCCAAGTGAGGCCCCGGCTAGTAGACTGTGGGTTTATGATCCCCAAGATTAGTTGAGATACGCGTAAGCTGGCCTGGACACCTAACTATCAAAAAATTACGGATGGCAACGGGTACAGTATGGGTCGGGGGACCCTATTCCACCACCAATCCCCAATGTGAGAACTCTTCCCCATCCCCACCTCCATACCCAAAAGGGACAGTGGACAATCCACCATATCTGTCTCCGAATGAAGATCGGGTATATTCGGGTAACACGTATCCAAACTACTTCAACAAGAAAGAACAATAGCATTGGAAAAAAATAAAACAATTCATGTGTGCTACAAGAACATAAAAGTACTACTTAAATTTAAAAAAAGAATAGAAGGTCGCAAAAAGAAAAACCATTCACAAACAAATACCATCCATGCATATTTTTTTCACCTCTAAGTATATATACACACATTACATATGTCTACAATCTACATACACTGATACACATATATGTTATCGGAAATGGGGCGGATACGGGCATTCGGAGATGGGTATCACACAATCATACCCGCCCCATATTCGAGCGGGGATTTTTTAAGTTCCACCATATCTGCTACTAGTGGGTAAAAATTTGGGTAACATTCTCCATATCTTTATGCCTAAGATTTTATTCTATTTGGTCAAATAGAGGAGTTGTTTCCTAAATACGCTATACTTTGATGGGAAGTTAGTATCATGTTTAATAAGGGAAACCGGTTCTCTCTCTGACTATAAAAGAGTGTCTAGGGTTCCATCAAATTAATGTGATATACTAAACAGCTAGAATGAAGGCAAGAGAGAGAAACCTGCTTTCCACCTAGGGCGTAATGCTCTAGCAATATTATGGTTGCTTCAATTAATCACTGGATGGCTCAAGTTCCGCATAAATGGATCCGGGTACGCCGTTCTTGTTTCCTTAAGTCCGCTTAATGATTGTACTGTGATAATCGTGATAGTTCTAGATCCTGGCATGACGTAAGGTGTTAATTATCTAACCCTATTAAGAATAAAACTTACACGGGCACCCATCGGATTTGTAGAGAGTTGCCAAATAATTACTCAATGCATAACAGAAAGCTTATAAAGAAAAAGAGATGGTAGCAAAAATTAAAAATCGAGTACCTCAGGTGATGCAAGGGGAAGATCTTTATGCAATTTCGGAGTACAAGCAGAGACGATGCAAGGTGTGTTCTTTTCGAGGATTCGAGTCCGGTACACCCTCCCGGAGGAGAAAGAATGGCCTCCCGGATAAACTTTGAGAGATTGGAGGGAGGGGGAATGCATGAAAGAAGCCATTATGCAAATTAGTAACAAATACAATCCTAAATCTTCTCCAAAGTGGTCGCAGCCCAAATTTGATTCACCGGAGGGTGATGATGACCGTGAGCGGCGGCGGTGACGACGACGGTGGGGTGGGGGGGTTCAACGCTAAGCCCCCTCTACTCGGTTTCTGTCTCTGTCCTTCAGCTTGGAGAGACAGTCAAAAAGGGTTTGATACAGTGAGGCAGAATCTATTTTTCATAAAAACAAATTCACTTTGATCGTCTCTGATTATGTATCAACCGGCATTCGATTCAAATGATCTTTGACATTCTTTATCGTCTTGATAAGCTCTACAACTTAAACAATTTCGATCATGGGGATAAGTCAAAACCAGATCACAATTTTGACGAATTCCCGTTGCAGTTCCGGATAGACACGGGGGACGTCGTTTTCTCCGGAACTACCTTTCTCTCTCCGTCTCCCTCTAGCGGAACGGGGCTGATACTGTGTGGCCAAGTTTATTTTTGCAAAAACAAATTCGCTTTTATCGTGTCCGATTATATGTCAATCAGAACTTGATTCAAATAATATTTCACAAGATTTATCTTCTTAATAATATATGCAACATGAACAGTTTTGATCATAAATATAAACTGTAACGAGCTCGCAATTTGACAAATTCACGTTTTCAATAGACCACGCAGGTTTAGTTTTGGATTTTGACTTGATGGGAGCACAAGAAGGCTCCATTCTTCCCGACTCTAGTATATTTCTAGTATTTTTTTTTTACTTTTTGGCGACTTTCTGTGTAGCTCATGGTCGTAATTTTAGAATAAATCATTTGTCTCAAACAAAATAAATTTTAAAAATATAAAAATGGATACCGATATTGAAAAAAGTTCAAAATGACACTTTAGACAAAAAAAAAATAAATAAATAAATTTCTATTTGATAGTTTTTCGTCTTTTGGAATTTTTTTTAGTTTTGGACATAATTTTTTACTTTTTAAACTTCTCTCATTGAGACGGGTAATTTAATCCAAAAAATAAGACGCAAATATAATAACAATTCAAAAAATATGAACAAAACATACAAAAACAAAAAGGGCAAAAAAGAAAAGAAGGAAGAATGAGAAATTGAAAAGATGTGCTCTCCAAGTTGTAAGTTAGAGTGTGTCAACCCATTTTGTTTCTATATAAATCCACTTTCACCAAATATTAATCGATATCCGATTAAGTGGATTTTTTTCGTGACTAATGTACGTAACGAAGTTTGTTACGTGAATGAATCTGATCATTAAAATGAACGCAAAACGGGGTCAAAGCTGTTGTGGGTAGATGGAGGAGTAGGTCTTTCATTGGTGGAAATTCACTGTTCAAAGAAGGGCTTTTGAGATAGGTGCGTGGTTGGTGGCCCAAACACCTGAGTTATAAAAAAAAAAAACTTATACACGTGTTTACGAAAAAAAGATGACGTGATGACCACAGAATAGTTACACCACAAAAGCTACATAAACCATGAACAGAAGGTTCAGGTATGCTTCTAAACATCAGATCACCTTGTCTAAAATGTTATTTCCCTCTTCTTATCAATATGATAAGAATCCAAAAAATGGCAGAGGAGAATTTACCCATCTACATCAAAAGGAAGTTACATTGCCCAGCTCATCAGTGAATGGCATTCTTAAGAAGAATGCAGAAACTACCCAGTTTGGCTCATGGGGAACTGGGTGAAGAGAGCGAAAACCAAAGATTCAACATTTCAGGTCCCAAGTAATGACTCCAACTCCTGAATTGACATCCTAATATCTTGGATCTCTTCCAAGCACGACTCGCACCTCACGAACCCCAAGAGTTGGCTCTTCTTCTCATTAGCTTCAGCCTTTGCTTTCTGTAACTTTGTTACTCGGTCAAGTTCTCGCTGCAATTCTTCATCCAAGATCTTTACCTCTTCCTCATTCAAATCTGCTTCAAATGTCCGTTGATGGTACTCAAGAATCATATTTTCAGCTTCACTGCTTCCACTCTCCTTCATCTCCAACACCATCTCTTTTTCTTGAACGACGGTCTGAAGCTTGTGCTCCATCTCCTCCACAGATTTCAAACCCTTTTGTACCTCCGTCTCAACAACCTGCATTTCACTCTCCACTTTCTTAAATTTCCTGTTCAAGTCTTCACTTTCCTTTCTCATGATTCCAAGCTTTTCTCGCGCTTGTATCATCTCAATTTGTGCCTTGGTCTTCTCTTCCTCAGACTTGAGTAACTCAGTAGCCTTACCACTCAAATGCCAGTTTCTTTGAGACTGGATAACATCTGATTTCTCAAGATTATCAATTGCAAAAAGAACCTTTTCATTTTCTCGTTTCAGGTTCTCCTCTTCTATTTTTGAATTCAAATGCGCAATGTTGTTTGTCAATTCATCTTCAAGCTGTTGGAACCTTTTCTTAGCATCCTCAATTTCATTCTTACGCGATTGAAGACAAGCTAATTCCTCTTTCTTGCGATCCAAGTAAGACAAAGTGACATTGAATCTTTCCCTTGTTTGAACTTCACGCTGCTCAAAGTAACCAACTGAAGAAGAAAAGCTCGATAATGAGTATTTGAGAGCCATCAATTTTCTATCAATTAGATCTCTTCTTTCGTTCGTATCACAAGAAATAAGTTTGAGGGATGCATATTCCTGCTGCTTCATCTGAATGGCATCTTCTATAACTTCAATTTCTTTAGATAGATCATCAACCTCAGCAATTGCCTTCTCAAGTGACACAAATGAACTGAGAGTTTCTGCGGAATTTAGAAGTTTCTCTTGGGCTATGTCCAGCTTCATTCTAACCAAACCCAAATCTTTAGACACCTTTGTCATATTGATTTGCAGGGACTTCTTTTCCGAGTCAGAATCATCTTCAACGTCCATAAGATCATTCTCTGTATCTTCCTGAGGATCTTCATTGCATGGGTGGGACCCATCCTGTGCATCCAAGTTGGGGAAATCTGTTTCCTGCATTTCACCTTCATCTGATGTGTTGGTTTTCTCTAACTCAAGAGTTCCTCCTCCATCCACTTCAACAAGCTTTTCAGGGCAGCTGAATTCTCCTTTAGTTTCAACGATATTTTGTCCTCCAGAAGAAAACATTCTTTTGAATTCATCCCTTTCTTGCATGGCTTTCTCATACAGTGCCAATAATTTCTCATTCTCTTCATGCATTTCCATAAGTTGATGCTCTAAGTTCTCAACTTCTCTTTTCCCCTCTAGCTCCTTCTCTTCAGCAAATTCACTGAAATGATTACAGTGATCTTCCTTGTATTCCTGACTGTTCTGAACTTCATCCATGCCTTTGTCAGCTCTCTCAGAAACTGCGTGTTCATACAGTTCTATCAGTTTGTTGTTGTCCTCAATTAAGACCTTAAGCTTCATCCGCAATTCTTCATTTTCTTTGGCCAAGATAATTGCTGTTTCATGAGCTTCTGCTTCTCTTTGGCTTGCACCTGCAATGGCATCAACCATCGTCTGAAGCTCTATGTGATCATTCGGAGCAATATTGGGAAGCTCAAATTGCAATTTTTGTGTATCGTCCTCCTGTGGTTTTGAAGATTCCTCTGCTTCTAGTTTTGTTACCAAGTCGTTAACATTCCTGCAAGTTTCTTAGTTAGAGAGAACGTGGCGGCCATGAAGAGACAGATCATTTCATGTATCGTAAATCCATAGAAAACTAAAGAAAAAGAACCCAACATTTCCTTTTCTTGATAAAACTATTTTCGGTCTTAATAGGGAAGCATCATTGAGTTTAGGAAAAAAGGCAAATCTAAATTACAGAGATATTTGGGCTCAATTATTAGTAGCAATGGAGAGATTGCGGATGATGTGTCCCATAGGATCCAAGTGGGGTGGCTCAAGTGGAGAAGCGCTACTGGCGTACTATGTGATAAGAGGGTACCCACAAAATTGAAGGGAAAATTTTATGGAACGGCCATAAGACCAGCGATGCTTTATGGGACAGAATGTTGGCCTATTAAGAAACAACATGTGAGCAAAATTAGTGTAGCGGAAATGAGAATGCTGAGGTGGATGTGTGGTAAGACTAGACGAGATAGGATTAGAAATGAAACAATTCGTGAGATGATAGGTGTAGCACCTATAGAGGAGAAGTTGAGAGAAAATAGACTAAGGTGGTTTGGGTATATCTACCGTAGACCAGAAGATGCAGTAGTTAAGAGAGTGGATAGGATAGCTCTAGGTAGCAATGTTACGGGGAGGGGTAGACCTAAATTGACATTAGATACTGTAGTGCGCAAAGATATGAGTCTAATAGGTCTATGTGAACAAGTGGCTCTTGACAGAGCTCAATGGAGGAAACGGATTCATGTAGCCGACCCCAAGTGATTGGGACATAAGGCTCGGTTTGGTTTGGTTTGGTTTGGTTATTTGTGTCAGACATGACACTAATTCCGACACTAATCAAGGGTCTGAAATATGACTCACTAGTCCAGTTCACTATACCTAAGCATTTGACTTGCGTTTTAAACAGGAGACTCGGATGAATCTGACAGTCAGAAACTTAGAATTGCATCCCCAGCAATTACGGATACCCAAATTTATGCGAAAGAGAAAGAGGGAGAACAGGTAGAATAATCATTCAAAGATTGAAACTCAGAAGACTCCAAATAAATGGGAACTATTATTACCTTTCCAAATTGTCTTTCTCTTCAAGGCAGAAGCCCAGTTTCTTCCGTAGCATGTCAATCTCTGATTGGTTTTGAATAGCCTGTAATGGAGCTCCAACGATTGTAAACAAAGTTTGTCATCAGTGAGACAACTAATATACAACCATGTTCAAATTTATAAACAAACATAACTTTGGTTCAAAGCAGATTACCTGCATGCGGAGGAACTCATTTTCGTCATTCAGGCGCCAAGGTGATCCTGCCCCCTGTTCAATATAAACAAATAATAAAATGAAAAGAGAACAATTGAGAGTACTTAAACTTAACAAGTAATCAATATTGATGCCCATTGACAGTGAAGTAAAAACAAAGGCGAATGATAATATTGTGAAAACAAGCTAAAATTGAAGCCTGCATCCACATGATAATGTAGCAATTAGAAGTAATGTAGGTCAATAATCATATTACAGTCAAAATCCAAATTCAAATGATAATCTGCCAATCACATTGACACATGGCACCCCTTTAACCTGCAGTTTCACACACCCTATTCTTTAGACATATGTCTACGCAAAGTTTATCTAGATAGTTCCAATCTATTCAATATTCTTTGGTTTCTCATCCATTCAAAGGAAAATAAAAATGAACCTAATTTTCTTCAATTTAGACTCTTAATGACATTGTGTTCCTGTTTTCATCGCACAGTCTGTCTTTTGATCACTACAATTCAAAATTATTGGCAATGGCTGCTGGATAATGAGAAACCAAAATTAACTCAGTTATTAATTCAGTCTCTCTTATGAGTTTTCTTGACTGTTTCTGTTATTTGTTGATACTTAATAACTGAATTACCTGTGAGGATACCAGTAAGTTACCATCTCCATGCATCTCAGTTGCCATGTTTGAATTTCCTTTCTACAGCCAGAAAACATCGATAAACAATGATAATTGATAAACAACATACAAACTTCGCCAAAATTACATAAAGATCCATCTTCTCAGTATCTAAAAGAGCTTGGGAAGAACCTGAATGATGGAGGGCTCTGATTCATGCATAAGTTTCCAATCGAGGGCTTCTAGCAACTGCAAAATTAACTCTATATGTAAGCTTCGTAAGCAGAAACCATGGCCATATAACTACATGAGAAACAAGTTTGAGGTGAAAACAGGAGCAGGGAAAGGAATGTTGTTTCATCAATTTCGACACCTTATTCTGTAATATCATGATCTGCTCATTCATCCTCTCCCGTTCACCTTCTTCATAAAAAGACTTCAATCTGCATGTTGGCTCATGAATTCGAATTAAACAGCATAAACGCTTCACATTTTCAAGCTAATGTGAGCCCATTAATGATTATACTAGTGATACCATCAATGGGTTCATTAAAACACACCAAATCAAGACCTTGTTGTGTTAGGTGTCGCCAAGTGTAGTGATGGGTGTGATTTCATGGTTGTATCATATAATTCTTGGAAGAAAACTAATATGAGAACTAAAATTACATGCCTTTTGATTTCTTCTTTTAGCCGCAAATTTTCCATGGCAAATCTGGTCACTTCCTGGTTCCTGTCTACCTGGGAACGTAGGACCTCTATTTCCTTCAAGTGCTCCTCCTTTTCTTTTAACAAATGTGTCTCAGCCGATATCTTTCCGGAAGCAACTGCCTCAAGCCTCTTTATCCCAGATTCTCGAAACCGCAATCTCATTTTTAAACCTTGTATCTCATCTTCTCGTTGTTTGGCCTGATTTGGAAACAGGGAAAAAAAAAAGTGGAAAAGGAACATTGTCATGCTCTAATGCTGCATGCTGTGTAAGCAAAAATAAAAACTAAGATGGTGGGTGGCTATATGATACACGTGTATGAGCCAATTATTTCTCCTAAAGAAAGAAGTACCAAGCTATTTCTGTCACATATTAAATTCTTTGAGTTGAATTATGTCTTGAAACATGAAGTGTCAATTCTTTTGGACGTACCAACTGCATAGCTGCCTGATGTTGAGAAGCCAAAGCTTGCAAAGCAGTGTCTTTATCCTTTTCCCTTCGAAAAGCACCAACAAGGGCTACTTCATATTCCTTCTTCTGGAAAAGGTAAAGAAAACTTTTTATACCCAACATGTCAGAAATGTTTCCTCAATCTCGACAAAGGACTGTGTGTACCTGTGACACCCGTTTATCAGAAATAAGAGGACTGAGTGATCCATGTAGACCTTCCCACTTAAAGGATCCTGGAGAACCTGGAAAGGATACTGTCAAGGCATCACTTTCATGGTTTTCAACTTCGCCATTGGCTAGACCTCTCAGCCGAGATACTTCTTTCTGCAGATAACACAGATCAAGGATAAACACACATCTTCAAATCAGTAGAAACAGTATAAGATAAAAGCTTTTGAAGTTGGCTATAACTTTTTAATCAGCTCTAAAATCAGACACTATAACTTTCTTTTGTGGACAAAATCTGACTCATGAAATAAATCTTGAATAAACGTCATTGGGCATTGTGATAAGCACTTCCAGTAGCATCATAAGAAATTAAAGATCTAGCATGCAAAATTGTGTCAAGACTTTGACAAATAACCATGCAAAATCATATTTACAGTAGTTTGAGCATGGAAGTATCACTAGAAAGCTGCAGATGTACAAAACTTAGGTTACATCAAAATCTCTGTGTATGATGTTTGTCTCTTAGTCACATAATCCTTCAGTAGACCCTCTGCTCCCACCTTCAATCCTTGCTTTGAGATCACACTATCAACCGTTGCTCTTGCGAATTTTACTAGTTTGGGATGTTTTTGAAAGAACCTTTCACTCACGCGCACGCGCATTATGTGACTTAGGTTTGTCTTGGACACAAAACATGGACATAACATGGCATTTGAGCGATGGAATGTGGCTAACATGCAAACCACTCGAGATGTAAATGTCATGTACAGAAAAATTGAAACAAATCCCACGTTTTGAAGGAAATTTGGATATTATGTTGCTTTCGGTAGTTTGTTAATGTACCTCATTGGCCAATTTGCAAGATTTGATCAAACAGTTTATTTAAGCATTGTATTAAATAAAGGTTACACGGAAAGGTCAGACTGCATAATACCTTAAGTTGTTGGATCTGCACCCGCATGGCAAGTACATCACCAGAAGCATCTTCATTCACAATAGCCTAAAAGAGAAAGCAAATCTTAATTTTTTATAGCTCCAGAAAAATAAGTAAAGGAATAAATAATCAACAGTTGCGAAGGCAATATAGTTAGAAGACCAAAAGCATACTCCTATAAGCCAAAAGTTCACAATCAATCACAACTGAGATCCAAACCTCAACAAAACAGAGGAATCAAAAATTGGACCATGAAATACATGTTCAAGGGGTTAAGTTCATGTATCCACTCAGACAGGTATTATTTTTGTAGGACCAAGTAACTTTCCATCCAATCTTGAGATGGTAAGTGAAACAAGTGGATATAAAATGAACTGGTAAAAATGACATACATGGTTCTTGATGAATTTAGCACGTTGTGCAAACTTCAATGTGCTTAGAGTCTCTAACGAACAGCTGCAAGGACCCAAGTAATAGCTCATTAGGTATGTGGTTATCGCACCAATAAAGGAAGAACCGAACTTCTGAAAACAAAAGATATGCTTGTAAATGAGGCTTGCCAAGTTTATAATTTTGGCAGAACTACAATTCCTTTAGAGTCTAAAGTTTTAGATTGAGTCAGCAGAAGTTTGCAGAGGTTTAAGAAAATGAACCAATTAAGCATATGAGGTCAAACAATGCAGTTGATCTCAACTCTGATGGTGGGAAATTCATATAACAAATTCATCCATAAAAAATTGCTTGTACCACTTGGATGGATAGCAAAGCCAGAGGCAGAAAAAAAGAAGCAATATAAAACAGGAAACACTGACCAAGTAGATGGACTAATATTTGCAATTATACTTGTTTTTGAGTTCCCTCCCAGAGAATCCTGAAACGAAAACAAGAAGTTATTGTTTCTGAAATAGCCTCACGACCCTTGCCACATCTGATGATCGTATACTTCCTAAGTAAAACAAGTAAGTTTAATACTAACAAGATTATCTGGGACAAGTTTCATTTATTCACCTGAAGCAAAAATGTAAGCTTTGAATCGCGGTAGGGAACATGGAGTGATTTCCCATTAGACATATTCACAAGGTTCATAATAACAAGCCTACAGATCCCAGAATGAGAACAGTAAGACACAATTTAAGGGGAAAAAATCAATTACGCTGAAATTCAACATCAAACATTCAAAAAGACACATGATTTACTTTAAATCAACTTCAAAGAGTACGAATGAAAAGGACAGAGAACAAACCCTAATGTCGAAAGAGACTTATTGATATTTGTAGCTTCCTTTAGACGTTCCCCTTCAGCACCAGAACTTTTCTGCCTGTGATTTTACAAAAGGTTAACGATTTTGTTAACCAACAGTATATGATTCAATCAAGTTGTCAACCACGAATGCTTTATTCTCAATTAGTTAACCCACTCTATTCAGTGATGTTACCTTTCAGAACCTGCTAAGTCCACAAGATTAAGCCGAGCAAACCTATGATGAGTTACGCCCTGAGATTCCCACTAAACAAGAAATGTTGATTAGAACCACAACATCCAAGGAAAACCCATTGAAGAAATAGGGACATCGAGACTCTTGGACATTACAGAGAGGAAATAAGGGAGATGATGATTGCTCACCTTACTTTCAATGATGCATGTAAACACACTATGAGAACGACTACTTGCATGATTCATGTTAGTTGCAGCCACCTTCCTGTTTGCTGCACCCTGAAACATGATTGTATTATAGCATGAGGATTGTTTGTTCCTTGAAAGACAGACAATCAGGCATATAATACTACGAAGTTAGTCCAACAGCATGTGGAACATTCACAAGAAAAAATAAACTTGAAAATGAAGAGCAATTTAAGTTTAGTAAACTTCAGGGGGGGCTTGTGACGATAAAAGTTGATAGTCAACATATTATGTCGAGATATATAGAGAGCCTAGAATTTAATTTTAGCTCACTGTTTTTTGAAATCATCTTCACCTTAGGACATTCCTGTTTAAGAGTGAACCAATCAAACATTAACCACCTTTATTCTTGCAAAGGTTAGGAAACAAGTTTTTTTTGGCTTTCCTCCACCTGATTTTGTTTTCCAACAAGCAGCTAAGGCAACCTCAATAGTGATATTCAATTTGGCTGTCCACCCTAAGCTCTTATCTGCTTGAAAACAGACCGTAATGAGCTCCAGCAGACTTTCCATTCTAATCAGTCCTTAAAAAATGAACAAGAGACCAGATGTAGATAGATGATCAATGACATATGGCCAGGTCAAGATGCTGCAAATCCTCTAAAGCATCAGATTTCATTTCATTGTATGGTAGAAACTATAGCCAGAGGTACAAGTATCCCTACTACCCCGGATAAAGTATTTGGTAAGATGGAGGAAAAAAAGTTATTGCCTTGCTGGAGTCATGCACGAATGGAAGAGCAAAATAAATTATGCTAATTGCATACTTGTACAAGTTGTTGAATCACATCTCGAGCCCTTGAAACTTCAACCTCGGTGAGATTATCCACATAAACCCCTTTCTTGGTGTCTTCTCTTATCTATGGTGGAGAGAGAATTTCAAGTTGTCATTTCCATGAACAGAAAACATAGTATGTGCATGTAAAGCAATAGAAAGAAAATTACAAAGAAACAGAAGAAAATTTCCACAGTTTAGTGATATTAGTACCTGTAAATTGGTGGATGATGGATCTAAAAGATCGAGAATGTGTTCATTATATATTTCTAAGAAAGAACATTTGCACGTGAATTTTAACTTTTCTTCCCTGCGTGCCTCCTTTTCCTGTTACAAGACAATTGAAATGTGAAAGTTGGCAATAAAATCTTGGCACAAAACATATAGACGCTTGAGCAGTTACCTTGATTTAAAGGCCTCAAAAGGTGAAAGATGGGTTGAAAAAATGGTACTTTGTTTGATACTTACTATTAATGTGCCATCCAAAAGTCTCCACGCGCATATAGCCATATGTGCAGTAGTCAAAAGCCTTTCATTTAGACTTTCTAAAGGCCTGGTCTAGGAGTGGAAGACAGATGTAACAGATTTATGCCAAGGGATACCACCAAACTTAACAAAAATGCTTTAGGAGATAGAGGGAAAGATATCTTCTCTATCATGGGAGAGTTATAGTCCCTATGCATCCTCATAACACCAGGATGAATGTATCATCAGAAAATTATTCCCCACAATGGAGAACTACTTAATATTAGTTTAATTTCAATCTAAATCTCAAGGTTTCTTCTTCACAACAACCAAGAAGAGGATAACAATTAGAAACACACCATTCTAAAGAAATATTTCTTCCCACATGACACTCAGATTTTTATCCGTTTCAAATTTGAAAGTGTATTTTCAATCCAAGCAACACATACCTTTTGAATACTAGAAAACAAGTATTCAAAGACTCGGGGTGTCATCCCACAATTGACACTGTGCCTTCCGGTGCCTCCCTCAATGTCCCCAAGCATTGTGTGAGTCTTTCCACTTCCAGTCTACAGTAAAACAATAAAAAATGGAGCGTCAGATGCTACTCATCAAATAAGTGATGATGTGAAAAAAGTATTGTCAATAAACGAGAGAGATAATACACTAAACAAAGATAACCAAAGCAACAAGACCACGCTCAAAATACCCAACTATCCAAGCAAAGAAATAATCCACTTCCAAACTCAACTCGATAGAGGAAATTTCAACATATATAAAGAGTCCCTTGACCATACGAAGAATAAAAATAAGACACAATAAGAAATAAAGAGATAGGTGAGGTTACTGACTTGGCCATAGGCAAACATGCAGCTATTGTAACCTCCCATGCAGTTCTCCACCATAGGCATACCAGCCAATTTAAATAGCATCTCCTGATAAATCATAAAAATGAAGCCTGTGAAATATAAATTTCACCAACTAAAAAAGAATAAAGTCAATTAGAGTTTACCTGGCTAACATTCTCATCTGCAACAAGATCAAAGGTAAAACGGGATTCCGGATGCCCAGTCCAAGTAATTGTCTGGCAGCTATCTTGTCTAACACATCTGCTGTATCCTTGTACTGATATCTCAGCACTACTCAAGGGACGTATTCTTATTATAACCTGCACATCAATCGAGTAAAAAATCAACAAGATTGAATTACTTTGGTTCAAATTGTGATAAATTCTTCAGACCATGAAACCTAAACAAAAAAAATTACGAAGAAGCTACCAAATTCTTCCAAATTAGAAGCAAACATATTACATATGTGCAATTCCAGCCATGCTTGATGAGAGAACGTTATATGACGAAGCATACTATACCATATGAATCATAGTTCTTAATTGTCAAATTCATAACTTTTACTGGACCACTTTAAAAAAACGTCTATCTCCTAAAACCAAGCTACTATTTTTTTAGATCAACTAGTGTCTAGAGTAGGTTACGCACACCTTGACTAATCCCGGGACCATGAAATTAACAACCAGATAAACCTCTAGTTGCCACAAGGTTTGGAATGATTGGCCTCTGTGAGATCCAACTTTGTGACCTCTTTACGTGGCAAACATCAATCATTGTTTTTCACTGAATAGACCTATAAGTAACTCCTCCTACATTATCTTTATCGATATTTTCTGAGCAATCTAACAAGCAAGGGCAGCTACACCATGTGTTGAGGGGTTCAAACTATAATTTTGCACTTTTTTTTACATATAATATAATTTTTCTTTAATATAGTGGGCACTAAATAATTCATCCGTAGCCAAAGTAAATGAAAAATTGCTTAAATTTGTGAGTAACCAGATAAAATAACTCAATGAAACAAAACAAACTAGGCCCAATAAATTTTAAATCAAAATAAATATCTTTATTTTGTATAGAACTTTGTATACAAAAATTTCTTCACATTTTTGTCACCGATGCTAACAAGATGAAGAGGACACAAATAATAGCTCTCAATAATAGTGAAAGATGTTCGCTGTACCTGAACATTGTGGTCTTTCCAGAAAGACGGGTCTTCGCTCAGTTCGAAACTCCTGTTCACCGTTCCCTCGCCGTTTTCATCCCTCTCCCCTGCGATCCGGACCGCTGAGGCCGACTTGAAGAGGAGGTCCGGGGAGCTCCGGACCGAGGGCATCAAGGATTCCGAAGACTGGTCTTGGAAGCCGAGACGGTTCTTGATCGCACTCGCGGCCTCCGAAATAAACGGCATTGTTTGGGGTTGTGGACTGTGTCGAGGTCTAGGATTTTGACTTTTGAGGAGGAACTGAGTGCAGATGGAAGTGAAGGAAAATAGAGCGTGGATTTACTGGAGAGAGAGAGAGAGAGAGAGAGAGAGAGAGGGAAGAAAGGGTTGTTTGAATGAAGGGGAAGGGAGATTTTGAGGAAGGGGGATCGACCGTGATGAGGTTTTGGAATTCAAATTTTGGGGACCGTTTGGGAGTTCGATTTAAAAATTCCGAGTGCGGGTGTTCGAAATTACTGATACACCCCTTCAATCGCATGTCCGTCGAAGCTTTGTTTGCCGCATGCCTTTTTAACCACACATTACACTATTTTAGATCCCTCACTAAGGGCATTGAATAATTTTTCGATTACTAGTAGAGAATATTTTTGTGGAGGTTTTCTTCTCTTCCCCCTCAAAGGTAACAGAGCATCTGTAGTAAGCTTTTTACTTATCTCGTTACTCTATTTTAACGAGCCAAAATCCTTAAAATACGTGTTTACCAACCTTGTTATTGGCTGAGTCAATTTAATGTTTGTACAGTGTCTCGTTAAGAGAAGCGTGGAACTGTTCACTCATTTCCAAATAAAATATTAGTTTTAGCAATCAACTTGTTCCAGCAACAGTAAAACGTAAATTGTTCATCTAACGTTTAATATTTATTTGTACCCATTACGGATTCTATAAAGATGATTCAAACTGCAAGTCATTCTTAAAATATTTTTTTATAGGTTCCTTCAAAAAATTAGCTCAATTCAATATCGGTAAGGCTCTCATATGAGTTAGGGCTCTCTTAGGGTACTTATTGAAAGGCATTAGAGCCAAAAATTCATTATGACCATTTAGGATAAAATGATCGGAAAAACAAGATCTTCGCACCGGTTCAAACAAATTGAAAATTGGAACACTTAATTTTTAATCATATTTTTTAATATATAAAAAAATATAGTTAAAAATTTAAGTATTCTATTTTTTAATTCATTTGAACCGGTGCGAATATCTTATTTTTCTGATCATTTTATTCTATATACAAATATTTAATTAAAGAGGAGAGTGAGAATAAAGAGTCTAATGCAGCGGACATTGTAAAAATGACTAGCTAAAGTAATAAAGTGGGTTTTTAAGATATAATTTGGTCCAAAATTTAAAGAGTCCAATGCGGATGCTCTCAGTGTTCTAGTTTACCTCATTACAAAATAAGTACTCATTCGTAATTTTCAAGCTTAAAAATAATAAACTTACTGAAATTAAAAAATATGCAATATGGATCTTGTTACCCTGCAAAAAATTAAAAAATTATTTTCGTAAACCCATTATTTTTAAATTTGAAAATAGATCCTTATTTTTTAAGTACTTAATTTGAAATGTGGAATGGGATTGCAAAAAGAGAAAAAAAAAAACCTTTTGGGAAATGAATTGAAATGTCTGCAAAAGTTAATTTTTTCATGGATTTCGTACACTTTTTTAGCAAGATCACATTATTTAGCGAAATGAACTGAAAAGAGAGTGCAATTTTGATCACCCTCCTTAAAAAAGGGTGAACATTACCCTCTCTTTCATTAGTTGAAATGATATAGATCCCACCACAAAAGTATATGTCATGCTTATTATGTAATACACTTTTTAGTAAGTATGACATCATTTTGTAGTAGATTCCACATCATTTCAACCAATAGAAAAGAAGGTAATGTTTATCCCTCTTAAGTGGAGGATGAACAAAACTCAACTCCTGAAAAGACCTTCGTATTATTGATAAAGGAAAAACAAGGAATAGTTCCGACCACAAATGTCATGATTTTTTGCTCGGTAAGAAGGTGGAAGAATGGACGACTAGCTGTAGCAAAAAAAATTTTGATAATGGCAAGAAATTCCAAACTCACGATGGGCCTACGAGGGACCAATTAGTCATAAATTTTACTGCCCCATAGACACTAGTGGGTCAAAACCAATCCACTAGGGTTGCGAGTCACAGACGAATCCACTAGGGTTGCGAGTCACAGGAGGCATTATCCGCACGCCTCGAACGTGCAACCTAGTAAATCTAAAATCGCACGATTAGTTATGTCTAATATGTAAGTTTTCAAGTTTCCTAACGATATTTTTTGTGATATTGAAAACAAAATATATTTTGTTGACTTAAGTAGCACTATTATTTTGGGAGGAAAAAAGGATTGTTGAGCATTTTGAGCACAACTATCTTCTTATAGAGCATCTTCTACACTAATATAGGCATTTTGCCTCCCCAAAGTACATAAAAAAAAATTAAAAAAATAAAAGTTCTATTTTGCCCAGTCACTTTTTAAGTGTGTGTTCCAACTTCCAACACAACATATGATTAGCGGGGTGGCTAATGACGCAGCATTTTTTAATTGGTTAACTAAATTTTATTAACCATTTCTTTAAAGAGCTCATTAAACTTGTAAAAACTGTGTTTGACTAGACATTTTGACTAACGAAGCTTAAATAGAGAGCCTGCTGGGGATGCTTACTACCATTTTGATGGATTAGATCCGTGCAAGGGATGCATAGTAAGAGCTAATACCACCGGAGAAATCTCTAGGACTACTTATAGACATGGATGCATTAAAAAAAATCCATTCAAGTACTAGGGGATAACTTATCGTTTCGATAATTCATAGCGGCCAAGTAAGCTCGTGGGCAACTCAAAACTTTGGTTTCTCAAATCAATTGCATCGTTCACTAGCAAGGCCCTATAAAGTCAAGACAAAACATTATATGTATATATACTCACCAACTCACGATAATTGATAGCACTTTGAAGGTAAGAGCAAAACTTGAGAGTTGGACTCATGAGGCATTTAATAGTGGATCACATTAAGCAACCCTAAGATGAACTGAAATGGTTGTAATTGAAGAAATGAGAACTCAAAAGAAAGCATGGATATACAGAAAAGAATCTACTTTCCCTATCTTCCCTTTCAAAGGATTAGCTTCCAGTAAACCATCTTCTGGACTGAAAAATACAGGGGATCAACACATAGCAATGCAAAATTTACTCGTTTAACTCAAAGCCGTCTCGAGTATCCAGAACCTGCACACTTCTTGCAAAGTATCAATCCTGCAGGGACAAAATAGACAGATGAGATATACCTATGAATTGCTAGACATCCACATTTCAATACATGTTTGCACTTCACTACGTTATTAGGGTACCGAGCAAATAGCTTTATGATCGAAAGAAAGTAATAGGTTCAGGCTCAAGAACCATACAATATACTCCAAAGTCTAAACTTTCAAGTCACTACCACAACTATGAAGACTATTAATTAGGCAAACACTTTAAAAGCCATTTGATTCAGACCCGAGGTAAGTCTGGATTTCAAAAGCGAAATAAAGGCATTCCAGTGTGCTTAAATGTGAATTGACATATATGTGATACAAAATGAGTCATGATCGTAGATTTGTAGTAAACATAACAAATGAGTACTATCTTACAATAGTATGAGATTATCTGTCAATCTCCGTAGAATTACAATTTGATGATCTTTAATGATCAATGCAACACTTCCAATTTCACACGATTTTTTTAAAAAAAGAAACGAAAAAAATGGTCGTTGAAGCAGTAAGATAAAGGAAAATACCTGCACCCCTGCACACCCGGCAATCAACCATTCCTGTTTCTTCCTTCATCTTACCATCATTACAAAAGACGCATTTAGTCCCTCCTACGCATTAGCAAAACGTACTGTCAGTAATTTGCTGTTTTCCTCGATATCCATTCAGATAATCACTAGTTACTGGTACAACCGTATAAAAAGAGGGACATACAGGTAGACTCAGTTTTAAATACAAAACGGAGGCAGTCGGTGTCACTAATGTTCAGACTATGCAAACCTTAAAAGGGATGAAAGGATAAAGTTAAAGTTAAGGAGCATCAAGATTTCCGAGTACAATAGTGAGTAGGTCCAGTTTTTTACAACATCTAGGGGCTTGTAATTGTTTGTTTACTCCTAGACAATCTTACTAAAATATGGCATTTGAATAGCCTAAGAGCAAGCCAAAGTTCATTAATACATATGAAACTCTCCGTCATTCCCCTGGTTATTTTCAATGCGCAAGCATCAAAGAAGTCTGAAATCTCGTCGTCCCTTAAGCCATCTCCAGCCCTTATCCTTTAAACAGAAAATTTGAGGAGAAATCACTTTAAAACCATCCCCAAACCATGACTCAGATCCACACTCGACAGTGTTTAACACAGTACTTCAAATTAGACATGTTTCATTCACTCTAATATTATCCAAACACAATCAGGACACCCGCCATCTTTTACCAAATTTTGTACTTCTATTATACCTTCCCCTCAGAATTGGCAAACAGCAATTATTAAAACGTGAGTTTTGTCCCCTTTTTTTTTTTTTTTTGCTGTTTTAGTTTTGTCTATTGGATTGACTTATATTAAATAGAGTTTTCGATTTTTACTTAAAATTTTAGTAAAATCCCGGGTGAGGATTGAAGATAAATAAGAGCATCTCCACTCCTTACCCTTTTGTTTACTCAAACGGTCAAACTCAAAATCCGAGTAACACCCTACCCCCCAAACCCCAACCCCAACCATCTATACCATTCCTAGTCTCCTATACTCAGTCCTATACCAAATTGAGTTTTATTTACAGCAATGCCATTAATGAAGCTTTTACTTCAATTTATTAGATTTGGGTTTGCCCATTGGAATCATTCATATCAAATGAAGCTTTTACTCAAATTTGGGTAACCTATAAGGGTTGGAGATGCTCTAAAAATACATTAACTAAAAAATAAAACCACCAATCAAAGAAGAAAGAGATTACCATTTCCAGCACACCTCTCACAAGGAACAGGGTCACCCTACAAACAAACAAAAAACACCAATTTTTCACCACAAAACACAAAAAAACAAAAAACGTAACCCAATTTACCAATTTCTATAACCAAACAACAACTAAAATAAACACCAAGGCGTTCAAGGCCTGAAAATTAGGAATTTGATCCCATGTTCGAAAATTCCCAAGTTATATCTAACTCTCTTGGGCCAGGCCATACAAGCTTTGCCTAGACTTCAATTGGGCCTGTTAGCCGACGGGGAAATTGATCCTCCAGGATTAAGTTTGCTGTGCTCGGCTCGAATAGCTTAATTATAAAAAAAAAGGAAAATGCGAACTAAAACCTATTGCATATTGGACTTTGGATAATAGCAAAAAGGTGTATTTGATATCAACAAAAAAGGTGCATAGATATCCGTCAGACTGCATTGATATCTGTGAAAGTTATATTAGAGTTATAGTAAGTGTTTCTCTTTTGTGTATTATCACGCTCAATGGGTTCACGTTAGCTGGATCCTTACAAAAAAAAATCGTAAAACTAAAATAACAAGCAGTACCTTGAGACCCAAAAAGAGGGAGAGAGCAATGGCGGCCAAAACGCTGATGGTGGCGAGAAATGTCTGAGTATCCACAGGCCTATCGAAGCCGCTGAACAGTAAAATGGGTTGGAGAGGGATATGGGTCGACGGTTGGAGGATTTTGAAAGAAGAAAAGGCGGACAAGAAGGGAATTTCTGGTTTCGTTGGGAGTTGTACCGGAATAAAAGAGGCGACGAAGGAAGGGAGAGAACAATGAATTACAGGCGTTGTTGAAGATGAAGAAGATGATGTGGGTAATGAGGAGAGAGAGTGGAACCGGTGGAATGAGGAGGAGTGAGAAAGCGGCGTCGCCATGGAGGATAGAGAGAGGAATTTTTTGTGGAGCTCAGCTTATGGTGACAACTTACACGGGTGGTGCTAATTATACTAAGCACCCCTTCAATTTCACTCGAATCTCACTTGGCATCCCCACTTTCAGGACCGATTACTAGGCTCTGTTTGGAACTTGGGGATGAAAGTGAAAAATGAAAGAAAATAATTAAGAAAAAAATGAGTGGCAAAGTTGAAAAGAAATTGGAGGAAAAATTGAGTTTGCCTTCGAAATTTTCTCCTCTCTTTCCTAAAGAACCAAACGAAGGAAGGAAATAAAATTTTCCTTCCTTTTTCTTTCCATCCCCAAGTTCCAAACATAGCCTAAACATTGCTTATTTTCTCAGGGCCTCAGGGGTGTTGGCCTAATCGGTGATAGGGCTAGAGTTCGAGCTCATGTTTTCTTGTTAAAAGTTTGAGATCAATTTGTTATATAACAAACCGAGCTTGAACATCTTTTTAAGCTTGTTAAACTTTTGCGCCAAGTTTAAACAAATTACTGCTTGGCTAGTTAACTTATGAATGTTTAAAAAGTTCAAGTTACTCTAAATCGGTTCGTATTTAGCTCAATTTAAACTTGTTTAATATCTGCTATTTGTCTCATAAACAAGTCAAATTCAAATTTACTTTTAAAGGTCAATTTCAAACCAAACATGCACAATGAGTTTTTTGGGTTGTTCAGTTCATTTACCAACTCTACTTGGGAGTCCATTCTCTTAGATATTGAATTTTAGATTTTGGTTATGAATTAATATACAGTAGATGTGAAAATGATTGGAAGACATGCAAAATAAATTTATTAGCATAGTAGTCTTTGGGTATAACATGAAGAACAGATTATATTTCTTGACTATATTGCAATCACCTAGGATTTATCAAATAATTACAAAGGATAATAATCTCTTAAAAATGCTTGCGGTAAAGTAGTCTTTTTATGTTGTATGCAAAAGATGAATTAAAAATAAAATGCTAAAACTACTCCAGATTCTGAAATTACGTCCCTATCTCTCAATTACAAGAATATATTCCAGTATATTGTTTTCGGCGATCTCTTTCCAAACGTGCAGAAATTCAAAATGAAAACCTCAAAATGCAAAAATCTGCCTTTCAAACACCCCCGTGTTCTGATTAACCAAGTAGCAATAACGATAATGCCATATCTAGCGTAAGTGAAGCTAATAGAAATGGCATGTAGCTCAAATGAGATTTTTGGGGGAACACAGTAGGGCTTCGGTAAAATTGCAAGAGATCACAGTAAAAATTGGTTAAAATAGAAAGAAACTTGTAAAGCTCTTAAGTAGGCAAAATAGCGGCACTGCCACTTGACCTAAGAGTATAGAAAATGCGTTGATGCAATCATATGTTATGTGGGGCACATGCACATTGAATGGCTACGGACATATCTTTGCCACCATCTGTGTCCAGATATTTCAGTCCTACAATCCAGACATTTGTTTTTGTAACGCTGTTCTCAGAGTTTAACTATCACAATCTGTCGGTAGAAAAGAGTCAGAAGTAAAGTTGAGGTAAACATGACTCTCTTCGTTGTCGATGCACATGAAATGGGAAACTTTCTTAGGAATGTCTGTTCGTTTTTGTACCCCAAACACACTAAAGCAGAAAATTTTGCTTTATCCCTTCCATTTTTCAAACTCCTTTCATTTTTCCACAAGAAGTCCTGAAACCAATACTTGCAACCACCTACAGCAATGCACCCCTGTGAAAATATATGATGATATTTGATCTCTCATCATGAAGAAACCAAAATAAATTTGGACAAAGGGATACAGTTTGGAATGAAGGGGCCCAAGGGGGGTAAAAACTAATGTGAAGGATATATATATTGCATTCTAAACAAAACTATGCAAATACACTCCCTACATACATGAGAATCGGAATCAGCAGACCCTTCCGATAACAATTTGGAATGAGGTGCCCACCAAAATGAACTTTTACAAAATCCCAAGAGGATACCCAGAAAGCAACCCCACATTTCCCAAACATATGAACGAGGGAAAATGGCAAGCATGCACCCAAACCATACCCTGTATTAACTCCCTAGTCCAAAATCTCGTTTATGTACTGTCGGAATACTACTACACGGTCGATAGGATGCCACCAACCAATCACCCACAGAGGGAACTCCATTGAACAAACGGTAGAAAAGATGAGGGAGTGCTTAGTACCACACACCATCACCGTGTCAACAGTAGCTTTGGTTCTTCCAAAATGGCATTTCATTTGTACAGAGCAATGCGCGGCTTTAGTTACTACCCTAGTTGTATATCTTCACTGCCTTCTCAAATGTGTGACGATTCTGAAAAATTGGATGATGTCAAAATCAAGCAAATGGATTAATGCACATAAAGCAACGGACTGCAGAAGTTTAAGGGGCTTCCAAGAGATCTCAACTTTATGACTTACCCTAAAACTAATATCTTGCCACAGGTTAAAAAAAAAAGGGGAACCAAACAATGCTCTTGCGGAATATATAACCAAAAGTTGGCATCCTGATGTCCCAACTTAGATTATGGTATTTACCAGCAGTTGTAGTGCCAATCACGTTAACTCAGCAACAAAAATGAGGTACAACAAACTCATAGGGCGTTGACAAAAAAAAAAATTGGTATGGCACGAGTACCTGATTAGCTGCATAAGCCCTTTTAGGAGTATTATCAGAGTGTTCCAATCCCAGATACTGATCCCAAGCACCATAAACATCTCTTCTCTGTGGAAAGATGATTCATATATCAATCCAATACAGCTTTAATAAACAAGCCACATTGGTAATTTTAAGAAGACAGGAAAGGGAAGAAATGCGCACGTGAAACCGGCCGGAAACCACGTCAGAATCTTCAAGATACTCTGGTCGACCAAGTGAGAGAAATGCAAATTTCCACTGGCCACAAGAAATTACAAAGAACGCAAGGTTTCAGCAGAAGAAAGTCAAAAAAAAGAGAGATAGTACATTAGGATTACTTGGGCTACCGTTCACATGGAGTAGATGTACCTTCGCAAATTCCTCATCTGGAACCTGCAATTTCTTCTGTACTCGGACTTTGACCTCAGCTAAAGTCTCACCTTCATGGATAACCAAGAAAAAAGGCTCCCCAAAGTTCTGAATCTGCTGCTAAACAAGGAGAAAATTAACACTACGAAAATAAAGTCCTATGAGTTTGTTAGTGTTCAGCCAACAGCATAAACTAATCCAGAGATGTAAAAAGAGAGGATACAATGTTCAGGGTGCCTATATGAGAAGGTTGTTTACAAATTAGTTACCATCTGATTTTGAGCGGTCTCCTTCGTGAAGTGGTACACATGAATTAACCGATCGTTATGACCAAGGTTTTTCTCTTCTTCTGGAACCTGCAAAATGTTGAAACATAAGCTGGTAAATAACCTAAGTTGAATGCAAATTCAGATGCACATTGCTTTGTAAACCAAAATATAAATTTGCATAGTAGACAAGTTTGCAAGGTCCTTTTTATGATTTACACTATTCCTTGATGTCACCCAAGTAATAATCAAATAAGCTCCAATGCAAGGTCAATATCATTAGACTGGTAAACCCTTTTGGTATACGCAATGGTGGCGCCTCAAACTCAAGTTCACCACCTAGTAACACTGTAAAAGAACTTCAGATAACAAATTAGTAATCAGTTACAACCCATGGAACCAGATTTGGTTTAAGAAGCAAAAAGGAAGTTGTGGGAGCTGGAACAGGGGGTTAGGAATTCAAATGTTCTATTAACTTGCAAAATGTCTATATACGAAGGCATGTTCAACATACATAAACATTTTTCTTTGTTTTGGTTTCCACCTTGTTTCGTTGGGAGGGGATTGGGTTTTGCAGTATTAAATCCAAGAAATTTCTAAGTGGTTGCATGGGTAAAACAGCTGTTTCAACTGAATTAACCAATTCAAGGTTCACAGTCCATTAGAGAAATGAAACTAGAGGCAGTCAGGTCCACCCTACACAACACCGCACGTTTAACCATCTGCCTAAGAAGCACAAACACTTCAGGAAACATGCTGTGTCGAACACCAACTACACTCTAACACTCCCAAAAGCATGTTCAACACCTCTTTATTGCGTGATGAATCGAACAAATAAATTCATATCAATTTTTGAAGCTACCAAACACGTCCTATGTGATAGACCAGTTCAGAATAATATGTTCCTGCATTCTTTAGGACGCAGCTATATTTTTAAAACCTCTATAACATGAATATATCACATGATTCATATGTTAAAAGTTCAACTGTATTGGACTACTTAGAATGCAAGTTGTTACGTCAATGATACCTTGATGATAACTTGTGAAATATATGCCTTTTCATTAAGTTCGTATTGTGTAGCATATATTTCACTATCCTTGGATCAAGTACCGTTTATAGGACATACAACATAACCTATGAATATATAAATGTGTCCCAGACATCTGGAAGCGTATTAGCTATATGCCTTTTCATTAAGTTAGTATCGTGTGTGTTCACCCTCCTTTAAAGAGGGTGAAGATTATCCTCCTTGTGATTGATGGAAATGGTGTGAGTCCCACCACAAACTAACTCATTATTACCAAAAAGTGTATTGATTTTGTGGACCCTACACAATTTTTACCAATCACATGTAGGGTGATGAGGGTGAACAAAATTATTATAATTCACTATCCTTGAATCAAGTACCGTTTACAGGACATATAACATAACCTATGAATATATAAATGTGTCCCAGGCATATTGTCTACTGCAGTTCTCAAAAATCACATCTCGATCCATGTCTGTGCTACTTGTTCTTGTGATGCCGGAGCATAAAGCTAATACGCTTCCAGATGTCTGCCAAACGAGAGAGAGAGAGAGAGAGAGAGAGAGAGAGAGAGAGAGAACCTCTTCTGCGCGTAGTGTCCAATACTGATCATTTATGTTTTCTATCTTCTCATTGACAGGAAAAATCTGCAAGTAAAATGATGGCAAAATTAGATGCTAAACCAGCATGGACTTAAAGATGCCTCTGAAAGCCCGGAACTGCAATTACACCAAGGCAGGTCAATGAGAGCTTAGAAGGCTCAAAGCTGCCCCCTCCTCAAAGTTATGAACTTTTTAAATAATATTGAAATCTAAGTACATTATTGTCGTGGGAACGATCAGTGATAAAGTATGAGAGGAGAGCTTCAGATGACAACTAATAAATGATATGATACGACAAACAAAGCCAACAGTTCCACTTTAATTGTATTTGTATTCATCCAGAAAAACAGAGGAAAAAGAGACCCACTATAGCCATGCAAAGATGAAGCTAAACCTTATAAATCTTGTGGTAAAAAACCTCAAGCAATCTGAGTTCTGCATCCGGATGAGACAACTCAACCTGTTTAAACAATGCAACTGGAATAAATACGAGCAACCCCATCTTAAATAACATCAAATGAGTAGAATAGCTACATCACGATATACTTTCAAGAATTAAAACGTTTTTTTTTTTTTTTGAACTGCAACAACTAACAGGGGCTAGAAGCTCCTATTTGTTAAAATCAATAGCAAGATTATAGTCCAGGGTATTACCTTTGTCTTAAGCTCATTAATAACATCACCCACGGTGCTTTGTTTTGGAAGTCTAATGGTATGAACTGACACCTAAAAAATTAAGATAACAATGGCAAGTTTGGGTAAGGGGAATAAAAAGTGAAGGTAATAAAATGGAAAGGATGATTTGTTCTGCGTACTCACTTCCTCTTTTGTAGCATGGTGAAAAGCTACTTTAAGTGTTTTCAAACCTTGTAACTCTGGCAGAGGTATGTCCAACACTTCATAGTACAATATATCAGACGTCTGTCAAAATTCAACAGAAGTTTAAAATTCAAGGTTCTCGCATTCCATTATACACAGAACCAATATACGAATTACCTGATTGTAGTGGACCAGCATATCTGACAAATGGTCCACCCCACGGTACTTAATAGGCTGGGGTTTCGGTTGCTGAGAGTAACAATTATGAGATGTAAGCCTGATTTTAGATGGATCCTCCAAATCAAGATGGCGAGCTACTCGTTCCACAACATCATCGTATGTATAAAGCTTTGACCTTGCCATTCATCATTTGTTTGAGTAAGAAAGTGATCAACTTAACTTTGTCATTAGCTGATTATGTTTAATGGATATCCATAAAATGGAAAGAAAAACAAAAAGATGAGAAGATTGTGGGTGAATACTTCAACTATTCACTTACAACTCTAGACAGAAATCATCCTCTCTTGGCTTTTCCAGGGCTCGAAAGTGAACCACCTGCAAAACATGAACATGTGAATATTGCAAGACATAACTTATCATTGTGATACTTTTGGTTGGTTGTAAAAGAATTCTAGCTGAAACACAATAAACAAGCATGCATAACTGCCATATTTTACTAAAAGGATATAATGGTTTCATTGCAGTTTATACTGCAAGAAGTAGAAGTACTCCTATCATATAATGAGGATCGATATGGAATTGGGCCTAAATGAAAATGAATTTTGAATTGTACCGAGATCTTAATATACGATAAGTTCTGTAGGAATTTAAAAGAAGAATACCTGGCGATTGTGTACATATTCCAAAAATGCAGGAACATCTTGATAGCGGAATTGATCCATACTTTCAACTGGAAGAGTTTTTTGAAAACAAACTATATCCCCATCTTCAAGCTACACACAAGAATTACAGATGCGTCAATAAAAAATACCTTGATATAGTAGAGCAGTACATCTTGATAACATATACCTGGCAAGATCGGAATGTGAATTTCCTGTCAATTGGTTCACACATGACATGGGGCTCATACTTTATCTCCTGAACAGAACAGTGCCCGAGTTAAGGTGCTTTTGGAAACAGCAATGCTGGACATGCAAATTTTTATGCACAAGGGTAGCCAATGCAAAGCATGGAATGAAGAATAGGTGTAGACTGAAAATTTCACCCAAGCGGCAAGCACAACATGAGAATGGAATTTGGATACCAGCTTTCAGTTTCGAGCAGAATTCATGTCACTAGCTTTTGGTTCAGCTTTCAGTTTCGAGCAGAATTCATGTCACTAGCTTTTGGTTTAAACTTTTGTTCCATATCTTGGTTGTCAATTAACGAGCTTCTATAAAATAGCAGTCCATGGGCGATACTCTAGCAATTTTGGAAGGGTTGTAATTGGTTTTGGCTAAATATTAATTTCATATCCAAATATCAGTCTCATCCTTAAAACACATGCGGTGCTTTAGGGTTTGCTAACCCGTCAGCATCCTCCTAGTTTCTTCGTTGAGTGATTGGTTGGTCTTCCCTTGTTTCAATTGACAAGTCCCATTCAAATATTTTGAACTGTCAAGTTAGAGTGATTCCCCTTGCGCAGATACCATAAGGATCTCTCTATAACGTCTCCATTAACAAAGAATTAAGCTCATGAGAAATGGACGATGTATGCATGTCAAATTTGGCTTACCCCTAGTGAGGTTGAGCTCATGCAAACCAAGCTAAATTGCAGCCCTCTTAAAAGACAATCCGCAACTACCTCTCTTCCACCTTATTCAACTCAAAAACCATTCCTTTGCAGTTGGCAACGCTGTTTGAAGCTTCCTAAAGCTGCCCCACACCACCAGGAGGCAGACTAGTGTGCAATCACTACCAACATCAGACATCTAAAAAAATACCCCTCCTTTCTCTCCCTAACCAGTACACTTAAAACGTGATGAAATGGTTTAGAGTTCAAACTATTCACCCAATTTGGGTTGACTAAGATAGTCCAACCCGCATGCAAGGGGGGAGAGAGAGAGAGCATAAAGTGATTCAGAATTTACGTGCAATGCTAACGAGGACTAGGCACGATACTACAAAAGAAGTAATTGTGTGGTGAAAATTAAGCTCGTAAACGCAAAATCTCTTCATCAGGAGCATAGCCAGACATTTCATTTAGATTCATTAAGATACATAACCATCATACAGCAGAACTAGGAACTAATAATAGAAAGAAACAATTGTGTGATGGAAAACAAACCTCATAAAGGTCAATCTCTTCATCAGGAGCATAGCCAGCCATTTCATTTAGCTTCGTTAAGATCTCCACTGGCTTACTCGTAGACTTCACGAAAAGCCTCCCAACGTAACTGGGAAAACATAGAAACAAACATTGGTCAAATGACGTGGAATTTCAATTTAAAAAATATGAAGAAAATGACCAAATAACTACCGTAGCTCTTCTTTCTCAGGATCATAAAGCTTGAAAAAAAGTAAAATATCATCTCTTGTCTTGTCAGGAGGAGGAATAGGCCGTAAATCCTGAATGATAAAGCAAAGCAATGGTAAAACTTGATGAGGAAAATTTTGAGCTATTAAACCTATATGGGGGCAATAACATTACCAGTCCAAGCTCCACTTCTAGGAACAACTTTAGTTCTGCATTATTAACTTTATTGGATACCTCCCTCAATTGTCCCACCTGCAAAACAACACAAGGCATATTTGAATTGAGAAGGGCAATATATTTTCTAACGACTCCAATTCATATCAGCATGACCCCCCCTACTTTCTAGGTCTCTAGACAAAATGACAAGGACTGCATGGTACAAGGAAACAGAAGCCCTAGATAGATCTTTATGCAACCAAAATATAATAAATGGATATAGTCCAACAGTACATCATGCATTAGCATCTTAATTCACACTTTTTAAGACTTCACCAGAAATTTGATCGATGGTATTTATGCCAGTAATCCAAAATGGAAAACCAAGAAATATTGAACCCAATTCAACAAGAAGAAAGAAGCTTTCCTCCATCATAACAGGATATGAAACTCAAATAAAACAACAGATCAAAACCCTTTAACATATATAGAACCAAAGCCATAAATTATCTTGTGCGGCTGCTCCCCAAGTGGAAATGCCTTCAACAAAGAATGCTTTTGAATCAAATGTCATTGATCATATACTAACTAGCAATAGAGCAAGAAAACATACTGGAGATGAGCATAATTAGGTTTCGGGTGTATGCATGTAGAGCTATAAGGACGGATCAAGAGATTGGTTGGTCAAATGTAGAGGCAACAGTCCTATACCAAATAAGGTTGAACACCATAATGACTATCTAGCATTTGAAATATAGGAGGAACAGAAAATAATTACAGTTTGCATTTCCTCTACATGGGTTAAAGGTCGATTAGGACGATATGTATGGTTTTGACGCTTTGCCCACAGCCAAAAACGCTGAAATTGCACAGGTACACCAAACTCTTTAGCAACCTCCTCCTGCATGCAAATACATAATTAGACACAGAAAAAACACAAAAGCATATCGCAGCTCTAACTTGGTAACATGAAAACTAGGTAACAATAAAAACGAGTATTAAAATAGTAATCAATTATGATGCACGGACACGGGGACACGGGAATTCTAAAAAATGGGGACACGGACACGGCGGGGGACACGTCACATATATATTTATTTATTATAATTATAGTTTGACACCCAAAATTTTTTTAAAAATTACAATTTGGCCCCAAATTTTTTTTAAAAATTACAGTTTGAACCCCAAATTTTTTGAAAAATTACACTTTGGCCCCCCATTTTTAAAAAAAATTTACAGTTTGGCCCCCTGTCGTGTCCCAGCCATGTCCCCGTTAAAAAAAATTAAATTAAATAAATATACACGTGACGTGTCCCAACCCGCATGTCCCCGTGTCCGACACCACGATACTTCGCCCTCTAGAGGTAGAGGTAGAGGTGCTTCATAGGTAATAATCATACAACAGGTCTGGCACTCCTGTAACAAAGATATTAATATTGAAGCGACAAGAACAAGATTAAATAAGTATGATACATAAACCGATGAATCCGGGGGGATCACTCAAAAACCCATTAGCAATCTGGGTCTTACCAATGCAGTGCGCTGGAATGGATTAACTAGTACAGAAGAAGCTAAAGGAGGTCATGAAAACCATTAGAGGAGAAATCTGACATTCATATATTCATAAGATAAATACTTTTTGCGACTAAAATCTGCTAATTCAGAAGACACACACACAAATAATTTGAAGTTTTAAATAGAATGTTAATAGTTTGTGTAGTTAGGATTATATTGCTTGATTTATGCTCTTCCTAGAATCATAACAAGAGAGAAAAAGTTAGAACACAACAAATAGACGAAATCATATACCAAATTAGCACCTTGAAAAGTTCAAAAGCCATCTGCTTCTGAATCCTGAAACTTCTAACTTTGTCATGATCCACAAGATCAAAATATATATCCCTTCCAATCTGCTCTACAAGGTCTTCATCGCGTGCAACCTGAATGCATCACAAAACTGTTCAGTAAGGAATCGGATTTAACAGTAATGTCAAACATTAGGCTGGTTTGAAACAAGGTTGGTAGCAGCGACCTTAATAATAGTATAAAGGTGGGCCTCGGCCTTTTCCTTTTTCTTGACGTCTTTTTCCTCTTGCTCTCTCTTCAACCTTTCCTGAGACGTGCCATTAAACGTGTCCAAGCCATGATTAAATGTGTCCAAGCCATGTTATATAAAATAAAATTGAGTATACATAATACCAGCATCTTACCCTAAGATGTTCAGCAATATCCTTCTCATCCACATTACAAACTATTTTGTCCTTGTCACTTTCACGTATGTACACCAACATGTATGCATTTGAGTACTTTGTGAATTTAAAGGGAGTATTATTGAACCCAGGGTTTGTCTGAGGCAACTGTCATAATGAAAGCAGGTATGAAAAGGTTAAGAACAAAAAGTTAAGAAATATGAGTAAATCCATGATACGAATAAGGACCAAAAAGCTGCCACCAAAAATAGTCAAGATATGACCTCTTCTTCACCACCATACTGCTCCTCCAAAGCCCGCTTTATATCTTCTTTTGTCACACGTTCATCATCAAACTTGTACCTGGACAGCAAACCAGAATTTACTGTACAATGAGAAACTGCAGAAGATGAAAAGGTCGACCACAAAAGTGATGTAACGTGCAAACTTTTTCTCTAAGTTTCCATGACTACTTCACAAGTTAATAAATCTCAAGAAAGTAAAAAAAATTATGTTTAGATAATTTAGGGCTATTAGGAAACCAAGAAGAATGCAATTTGACCAGGTTCACATGATGATTGAGAATTTCATGAACAACAGATGTCTACGTATTTAGTAGTACACAACCATAAAATCAACCAGCTGAGCTGCCCATCAATTAGCTGGTCTCAAATTACTCATCAAACTACTAATCTTTGCAGGCAAAACTTGCTAATTGCTCAGGAAAAAAAATCAAAGCAAGACCAAGAAAGGATATTCAAGAATTCAAGCTGAAGTGTTGTGGTGCACCGGTCAGATTCCAAAGTAAAGTTATGTAACACGGCAAACAATGGATGGATCTTATTGCTCAGGCACTATGTTCCAAAGTCAAACTCTGAAGACTAGGAATAGTAATACTCCATTGCCAGCACCGAAGTTAACTTTAAACCATGAATCTAGCAAACAAGCCTTATGGACTTAAATAGATGAGAGATAACCACATGGAGAAGATAGAAAACAGAATTAGAAAGTTCTTGAGATCTGTATTCCCAACCAAACCAACCAGAAGAAATAATATTACTCATAACATCATTACCTCTTCCAGAAAAAAACATGCAAGTATCTATGCCAGGAACTCACTAGCCGAGACTGACTGATAGCCCCATAAGAGCTCAAATATAGTAGATCACAAACACATAAGGGTTTATATGAATAGTTCATCTGTGTGTGTGCATCTGAATATTGAAGGCCTACCATTGGTCAGTAAGAGTTGGCCTTATAAAGGCATAATAATGTCCACCATGCACCCCACCGCTGTGTACTAAAACACTGCAAACAACACAAATTTGTTAGAGCGAAACAAAATTCAGGGGCTCATAAACAAAAGGACAGTAAGATTATAGATATGCATGTAATGAAGTACGGATTTGTATGCCACATGTTGACTTTTTTCTTTTGGCTGAACGACAGTAATGACAATCAATGTTTTAAAACCTGGACCGGACCCGGCCGGTTCAGTTGAACTGGCCCTTCCTCTGGTCCGGCTCTACTCCAAAACCGGCATATTTCAAAAACCGGTCCCTAAAGACAAAACCGTTTGAAATTACTGGTTAAACCGCTGGACCGGGTCAGTCGATCCAGATCGGAGAACTTTTCAACTTAAAAAAGACTTCCAAGCGTGAGATCAAGCTAGCCCAAGCACGTAATTGTCAGTTTCGTCTAAGTTGAGGCAATATGAAACCTTTTATAGGGGGAGGAGCTGCGCATAGTTTGAAAACCCACCGATGTGGGATTGAACAAAAGTGTCCAGATTTTTTATATGCTCATTCTAATTAGTTAAATATTTTTAATATTTTAAATATATATTTATGACATCACGGGTCGATTCTGGTTCGACCGCGGTTGAACTAGTGACCGATCCGCCCGATCTCTTTTCGGGTTCACTCACCGGTCCGGTTTTCAAACATTGATGACAATAGAAAAAACACGCATGCATGAAAAAAAGACCAACAAAAACCGCTCCTACTGGAAGGAACCTGCATTTCGCAGAGTAGGGTGGGGGAGGGAAGGAAAGGAAAGCTCTCCTTAAGCTAAAAAACTAAGTTACAAACATCCCTGTAAATTTAGTCACAGAGCTGCAATTAAATCAATAATACAGCATTGAGTTACAAGCTTTAAATCTAAGGCTATAAATGTAACTCGTGGCATGTAAAAATTCCACAACCCCTTTCTTAGGTGATTAAACACGCATTGTACAGATTGTGTTCTTAGTCAATCACAAAGGCAAATACAGACGAACCTGACGAGTATACACACAAGGAAAACTCTGAAGCTTCAATAATGACGTTAAAATCAATACTATAAACAAGAATATGAACTATGAAATCACTAAAGCTTCAATTCAGATGTTCAACAGAAATTATAAATATTCTCAGGTGACCAGAATAAAATGATGCATCATGGCCCCCATGAATAGTCCATCGACTAAGTACATGCCACAAGTTCAAGGATGAAAAGAGTCTCTACATAAGCCATGTATGTACATGTATTATAGAGTCACAGTTCGACCTTGTTGAAAGACAAACATGCAAACTTACCGATCATAACAGCATATCAAAGACAACTATTACCTACGCAAGATACGGATGTAACTACCGCTATCAAGTTAAGCCAGGTGATTTATTGACTATAAAGTAGATGGCATAACTAACATTTGTATTACCTGTGAAGCGTGTAAAGGTTTCGAACATTCCTATTGGCGTCTGGTGACAAGTATTTGCCATCCTCTCGGTCAAGATCAAGTTGCAGAGGGAACTCATAACGGTCATTAATCTGTAGACATGAAGCCAATAGACATGATGACTACCAAATTACTTCAATCAACCGTTTAGTTTCATTCCCTAACCGAAGTTTCTATCAAAAACAGAGATGCATGAGTTGTGTAAAGCAATAGAGATTCGTGAGTTGTATAAAGCAATAGCCAGTAACTTGATAACTCAGATTTTACTAGGTCGTCTAGATGATGGCTAAAAATTACAAATCGAAAGGTGTATGCCAATGTAAGTAGTAAACTATCTACTCTAACTACAATGATACAGCACCAGTACTCTACTGATGTCAGCATTGATAACACATGGAGTCAAACAAAAATGAGACAGCATCAGTACTCCGCAGAGTAATGCATTTGACAGGTAACAGAGTAACAGACGTTCATGAGACTTGCACAACGCAACTGCAACAGCTTTTAATGCCCAGTATAAGGATGAATTTGTAACCCGAAAAAACACTGAAAATGCTGTGATTTATGAAGCAAAAAAAGGAGTAAATATTGTATAAGAGCGTGATGGAACATAGCATAGTTATATTCACACAGATATGGATATGCTGATATGGCCGGATACTTGTCAGAACAGGAAAAAGTAACTGAATTAATTACATCTTTCGTTCACTGTTCTAGACGCGCCCTTGATACAGGAATGACATCTTCAGCTCTTCGCTGCATTTGGTCTACGTCAGGGGGGGAGGGGGTTGTACAAATTTGTACATAACTGTGTTATTTTACATCACATGTACTACCCATTGAAACCCTCATTTCTTTTTCAAATGGCTACAAAATTAGTTCTGTTACTGAAAGACTCTCAATCTCTTGAAGACATCAACACCGAGCAATGAAGAATCCATTCTGGGGAAGAATCAAGCTTCCACTCTCAAAGTACGAATAATCGAGCTTCCCTATTCACAAAGAATACTCTCCCTCCCTCTCCCTCAAGCCTAAGTTACTCATAGAAGCTATGCTTAATACAAGACTAATAATTGGAAGCGTCTTAATTAATTTCCTAAATATATCCTCACCACACCAGCCCTTCATTTAATATATTTTACCGTATCCACGTATCCAAGTTTCATATGCGTACATGCATATTAAGAACATAACACAATATCAGTTGTTAACACAATTCACTTACTCGCCATTGAAAGATAGAAGAAAGAACAAGGTGACTACTATGAGTCGTTATTTTCCACACATATTGATGCATAATTACCAAATTCCATGACTCCAACAATCTTAGCTTTTCCAAACCAGTCATATTCAGGACTAGAAGAACCATTATCATGATTCATGACAGTGGTGAAACAATGATGTGTTCAAAGTTTTCTTTAACAAAACGGAAGGGAAAGAAACCGAAACTGAAAATAGAAGCACTTGCGTGCAGGTAAACTCTATCTAGAGGTTAGAATCCTTTTAGCTTTAAGATCTATTGTATTCTCATTCTAGACCATGTATACAGACAGCATATACCCAAGTCTGCAGAAACCCAAAAGCAACAGGACAGTAATTGTTTTCAAACTGCTGACCTTAACCATAGTGTCCCGCATAAAATCATATTCAAACCGCTTCAGCTGAAGTTGAAGGACCGGAGGGAAATCAATGAATAAGACACCCTTTTTAGCATCCTGAAATGGTCAAACAACACACAAGATACTGTCAGCCGAGATGAAGGAAAGAATGGCAGCACAAAATTGAGATGATGTAACATCAAATAACCAATGAAAAAACAAAACGGTCATGTCCAAACAGACGAGGAACCACAATTTATAATTATCAGGATCTTATGATTCAACGATTTATTAGCAATTCGTTTCATGAATACCGAAATCAAGTAGACCCTTTCTTCTTAATAATTCAGGATCTTATGAGGACAACTATTGAGCGTTTCATCATTAGATAACAATTTAAGATTCATGTGATTCTTGAAAATGTAAAGCTCAACTGATTTTGAACTCATTTCCACATCTCTTTTCTTGGAGAGTGTACTGATAATATAAACAATACCCAGGTACAATTGTTCATCATATCGCTTTTGTAGGAACCCATCAGGCTCAACAGTTCTTAACCCTTTCGTCTTGATATGCTTCCCAGTGAAAATGTATTTTCAAGATTATCTCTAAGGCTAAAAGCCTAAAATAACTTGCATAGAAAAAAGCATTGCCCATGTGATATGTACGGCTAGGGCTGGATGAGTAGACTCAACCCTACCACAACACTCTTGTTTTTTATGTTTCGGAACAATAAGCATACAAAACAACATTCTCTTCATGTTATAATAGCTTTAAGGTTTCTAACTATATTGAATCTCAAAAGCTAATGTAACACGGATTTAGCAGATCCTATGTTACGGTTGGTGGGACTTTGACCTACGTTTCTTGCCCTGCAGGCAAACGTGTCTTCCCACTTTGATGACGTATTCACATCACTGAACACCAACTATCCCATAGTATGCCAGATTCTTGTATTACATTATTACATGTATACATGCGGTTTCACATCATTTTTTTAAGCAGATTGAATGTTCCAATTCTCAATTCAAAAGAAAAGGATTTATACAATCTCGGAAACACAAAACAAAACGGGCAGCAGCAGGAACTCAACCAAAAGTTTTGCCTACCAATGATGGATTCCCTAAAAAACCACCACCTAGACCTACTCAAAACAAGTATCCCATGAAAAGGTGACTTGGGGGTTACGGTATCTGAACAGAGGCTTGTTTGGTGTGATGCAGGCACTCCCTACAAGCATCCAGAATAACAAGTGAAAAGTGTTGTTTTCTGTTCCTTCAGCTTTGATGTGGACCAAATAGGAGAATGCACAGAAGGGCATTTGATGGCTTTGAATATCCCATTTTTACACCGACAGTTTTTTACTTTTTTGTCTAAATGTTGGTTCTTGGGAGGTATTTTGCCAACCAATTTCTAGAATCTAGACTTTGCCAAGTCTATTGAGCAGATTGAGGTATAGGTAATGTAGCTTCTTCAATTTTCCTTGTACGCCTTTTTTGATATACACATTGCTTAACCCCAAAAAAAAAATGGTCTTGCTTTAACTACAAGTGCACCGCTCCCCAGCAAAAAGGAGATGTCAACCTACCTGCAAGCCATGATGTTCCGCATGATACTTGTTGTCACCTTCAAGACGTTCCACCTCAACATACTTATCAAAGGATGCATAAACATCACGGCAACCTTTGACATCAAGCTGAAGGTCTACCATCCACAGGCATACAAAACTTGTTAGATGCAAGCACAAGAATAACCATAAATCTGTATATCCTAATACAGGCAAATCGATGAAATACTACCATAAAATGACTCCTTTCTAGTAGATTTGTAGTCCACATTGATGCATTCTATGTAGTTCATATGGTGCCCTTCAAATAACTGCTGTATAGTACCCTCCACAACAGTTCCCTGTCGCAGTATCATATGAATCAGAGTTGAAATAAGTGCCAGAATTCAGAGGAAACCAAATACAGGACTCAAGCTTCATACCTTCATTTTGTCTTCAAGCTTTTCGCAGAGAACCCTATTAAGTTCTTGCACGTCATGCTGCAAGAAAGAGTCATATGTGTCCCATCCGAAGGATTTGGTAAGCTCCTTTGTTGCAACACTGCTATCACTGTATTGGAGCTTGTAAAATAAACTCTGTAGAGCCAGAGGGATGCTTGCAGAGGGTAAATCATTCTCAGTTGTGGGCATGTGATACACAGCCTGAAACACAATCCAAATTATTATCTTCTTTTCTCAATAACTTCACGCAAACAACGTATAATCAGCTATATGCAAAGTTGGAGGTCAACAACTAACCTTCCTAAAGTAAGGAATGTGATACTGCGTCTGGAGGAGAGAGTTCATGTAACAAGTTGCTCCTTGGTTTTTCAATCCCACAAAACCAGTCTCCTTCTTTGAGTCATATGACCAATAGTCAACAACTCTACGAACAGCAACCTCGGCTTCAATTATGCATGTATCATTCACAAGATAACCTCTTCCATGATCATACAGTTCACCAAGAGGCATAAAAGAAGTGAAACCCCAATCGCTTTCCCGGGCATTGAACTGGTGTTGAGTGTCTGCAGAATGCAGAATGAAAGGTTGTAATAAAATTCCACTCAAATCCAAGAAAGATTATTTGTCAGTATGGATGCATCAGAAGTCGACACCTGGCTACAAACTGGAATAGTCTGCAAAACAGTTCAACTCTTTCCCAATACTTCCCAAATAAATTCCTGTCAGTTTCTCCATCCTCCTTGCCACATAAATGGGCAAAGTGAAGAGACTCACCAAGCAATTTGGTAGACAAGAAAGAGCATTATATATTAGAGCGGCAGCGGCCAATTTAGAAAATTCTCTTCCACGTGGCCAATCTTGTCTCAAAACTTTCTTTACCACATCCCATACTGCTGTGTGGAAAGATCAGGATGCATTATCAATGCCCGAAAGCCGCACACTAAACCCACTTTTCCCAACTACACAATTAAATTTCTAACCAAAAGTTGATCTGTAGAATGTATACCCTGAGCTGAACAAGGCACATTCATAGGAAACAATATTGCTGGAAAAAGTAATTTTACATGAAATTTAGGCAACATATATGTTATCTTCCTATGTAATTACAAACAGTAAACAACAAATGTTTAGCATGGGTATGGAGTCTCCTAGAATGGTGTTTTCGAGTAAGATGAAAGTTGACACCAGTCTTTTGACTCTTTTCAAATCATTCAGGGCCAACTGCCATTACCCCACAGTCCCCCCAGAAATTTACCGTTCACCCACAAAACCTGTCACTTGCCCACTGCAAACCCTGCGAATTTCTATTTTGCACAGGTATGGCTTCCTACCTTTTTACGTACTTCCATAACGAATATATATACACACCATATATATGTACTCACCAGTCACTTTCTCCTATTGGCATAGGCCTCGCGGAATCCTTTTGCCAGGTCTTTATTTTACCTCTTTTCGTACTCTTACTTCCTAATAATTCATGCTTCATTTTTTTTTCCCTCTTTGGCATTATTGTGTGTAGTCTACATGTGTCTTACTTCACCTAATTCATGCTTCCTTTTTTTCTCTTTGGCATCATTGTGTGTAGTCTACATGCTTCCTACATGTGTCGTACTGTTTTTTGTTTTTAGTGAAGTTTTAGTGTAGCATCAGTTACAGAACTAAAAGAACATTTTCCCCTTTTTCTTATTTTCCAAGTAAGGCTAAATAATTTCCCACTTAGTTCATGTCCTTGTTTGTTATCCCGGTTTCGGTTGCAAAAAGGTTAGAGAAGATTCAAATAGATTTTCTTTGGAAAGGTGTGGGGGAAGAATTCAAGTATCATTTAGTTGATTGGGATACGGTTTGTGCTCCTATTACAGAACGGGGTTTGGGGTGTGAGGCGTCTAAAGTTGTTCAATCAAGCATTGTTGGGGAAATGGCTTTGGAGATTTGCGTGTGAAAGCGAGAGATGGTGGAGAACAGTTGTAGTAGCCTAGTACGGTAGTGGGTGGGGAGATTGGTCATCCCTTAACGTGAGACTTACTACCAAACTCTTTGTAGAAGGGTTACTTCTTCCTTTCCGTGGCAAGCAATTTGGAAGACAGCAGCACCATTAAAGGTGAATTTTTAGGTGAATTTTTTTGTATGGTGCGCGGCTAAAGGCAAGATCCTTACTTTAGATAATTTGATCCGTAAGGTAGCAAATTATTGTGAACTATTGTTGTATGTGTAAAAGGGATGCAGAGACGGTCAATCACCTTCTTATTCATTGTCCAGTGGCGTGGGAGTTATGGACTTTGGTGCTTTCTTGGTTTGGTATGCAGTGGACCATGCCTAGGAGTGTGATGGAACTATTAATTGCTTGGAGAGGTGCTAGAGTGGGAAAGAGAAGGAACGGAGTCTGGACAATGATTCCTCTTTGCCTGATGTGGTTTATATGGAGAGAAAGGAATTACAGATGTTTCGAGGGGGTAGAAAAGCCCATGTTTAGATTAAAAAGTTTTTTGGTGAATAGTTTGTATAGTTGGGACAAGAGAGAATGTAATCCATCTCTTGACCAATGTTTAGACTGGTTTGAGCTTTTCCACTCTTTGGGGAGTGTATAGGGTCTTTTTGTATTGTGGCCTCTTTTTGTATTTGGGTGGCAATCCCTTTTTATATATAATTATTTACTTATAAAAAAAAAAGAATAAAAAATGCATAATACTACTCAAAAAAAAAAGAGCTCTAAATTTTTTGCTTTTGTTACGATCAGGAACTGTAACAACGTTGTCAATAACACAAAAAAAAAAAAAAGGGTATTACTCCCTCCATCCCATTTTGATAGTCTCCTACTAAAAGACGTGCAAAAATAAACTAGTTTTGTAGATCACTTTTCGAGTATCTTCGGACCAAATTAAAGATCTCGATTAGTTCTTTAATTTGGTGCGAAGAAAATCAAAAAATTAGAACAGAAGTACTTTTTTTTTATCCGAAAATTGCATGTCTTTTTGTAAGGGGCTATCAAAATGGGACGGAGGGAGTATATCACAAAAGGAACTAAATGAATAACTAAAATAATATTTGCTTTTATTATGACTAGAGGGCGGGGCACACGCAATGCGTATGCAAGTCGACATTTGACATGATATGCACAATAGCTTCCTCCTTATTGTTTGTTTCATTGATTTTTGACAAACTATGCAATATTCAACCTGCACACACCTCATGTGTGCCCCGGCCTCTAGTACTAACAATATCTAAGACATAAGAACGGTTAATAACTTCTGACTGCTAGAGAGAATCCCACAACCATGACAGAATTTACTAAGAAAAATAAAGGTTGTTGGATAACACCATAGTCCATAGATAACATGCTTATTCCACTTACCAGAACTTTAATTTTCATGCTAATTAATGTATAAGTAGATTTGCATATTGGGCTCAAAACAAATGCAGAACAGAGGCGAATAAAGTACCTTTTCTCACTGAGTACTTGGTCTGAACTTGATTTACAATGGCCAAGCTAAATTGTGCATATCTACTCCACCCATAGGGTAAATTTGCTGAATCTGCAACATCCAAATACATGGACAAATGTTCGACATTGTTTCCCTTCGGAAAGATGAGAATACGCCTGACCAAATAACGCGAAGAGATCAATTGATGCCAGAAAATAAAAAACACAATATAACCAATTAAGGTGAGGAGATAGAAGATACCATCTATAACCCCCAACGACAAAGGTTTCAGAATAGAGCTTCTTTGTATTCAACCTAGAAAAGTTCTCAATTGTCCATGTGAATCTCGATGTTTGGGGATCCTCCGGTTGCTGATTGTCAACAGCATTACCTGTCTCTGCTTGTGCTACAACTAAGGATTATTGAAAAAACAAAACCATCAGACACCAAAATGCTTCTTATCAACTATGCATTAAAGCAACCCAATGTAGTTTTACTTGCTTTCTTTTTACAAACTAGAATCCACTAACTTGGAACAAACTTTTTGGCCTGCTAGTATGTTGCAGCTAGACTACCTTCCATTATGGTTACCATATAAAAACATAATGGAAAATCTATATCATATGTTTGACGACTTATCAATATGGGTTGACAATAAAATCAACTAAACGAGATTATCTTATTCGGTTAGTCGGTGATGGTAACTAGGCTTCAAGTTCCAAACAGGAAAATCGGAAATAATAAGTGAATAAACAAAACAACACTTATACAATATACAGTATTCCTTTTTACAATTTTGTTAAAACCATAATTACGTAGAGTTTCACTCGTACTAAAATGTACGGACTATATTCACTCTTCTGAGTACACTACGATCCATTCTTCACACTTCACTTTCTGAATGAAGTTTTGAATTGAAGTTCTGAATAACGATTATTTCTTACTTTTTAATATAAAATAAGTGATTCTGAAACTAGAGCAAAGCAATACTGCATGATCAATGGCTCATTGCATCTCATGCAATAACAACAAAGCACACAGAGTTGGAGTCACTTGTCATTGATGTCGAGTCTCAATACTCTCAATAATTTCTAAAAGTCAGATTCTCCGATTACGTTAAAGAGTCAGGACTACATCAATTTCCAAACATCGTCCTGTAAATAAAAAAGATCCTAGTTTGCCCCCGCCTAGTTTAATCCCGGTTTAGTCCCGAATTCAAATTTCTAATGTCACTAAGAATTGATGTCATTCCCTTCCTTTAATTCTCTAGGCAATCAACTTAATTTACACAAGATAAGTCTACAAGCACTTGCCCAGAACAATTGGCTAGTTCGCACCCCATTGATAGACCATCCTGTTTTGTTAATCCCACAAATAAAGAAACCATAAATACTAACTAAATAGTCCATGCATCTGTGCATAAAACCAGTGGCATAATCACCTTCCATGGGCTGGGGGCCTTCCACCACCAAATCCGCGTGCGGGACAAGCATCTCCTCGTCTTCTTGCTGCTGCTGCCAGGAAAAAAGAACGGAAAAATAGTCACAAACAGTTCTGGATCCAATTGCAAACCAAACCCTAACGATCACAATCACACGCACCCTAGAATCCCCACGCAACATGTTTCAGTCCGAAAGCAACTGAAATACGTACAATAATATAATAATATGCACGCACGCAATAAAAACCACGATTGTTTACACGTATACACAGAAAGATATGGAGAGAGAGAGAGAGAGAGAGAGGCGGGAGACGTACGTCGATTGGGGCGGGAGTCATGACAGTCATGGGTGGGGAGGAATTAGGGTTTCGTCCCGAGCTGAGTATCGAAGGGAGGAGTACCCTGACCGTTTTTAATCTGGTATGAGGGCGCTGAGGATAATTTGGAGCGAAAGAGTGTTCTTGTAGAGAGAGAGAGAGAGGGTTTGGAAACTTTTGCAAAAGTGCAAAAGAGATCGCCAGAAACCGGGTCGGCACAGGAAGGTCTTGGTCTTTTTTACGGTGGGAGGGTATTTGCGGAACACTCCAATTGGGAAACGGGCAGGGCAATCGGAACGTAGAGAGATCTCTTGCCCGTCTTGCCTGAGAGCATCCGCAATGATAATAATTAAAATGTGTCACGTCACGTCAGCAGTTGATTATTCATTAAGTTTATAATTAAATTTAACAATTTCTATTTTTATTGATTATTTTTACATCCCTAACTAAAAAAACCCCACAATACATAATGCACATTTGTCTAATCGTAAATGAGTTTCAATTATGTACCCGACCATGTTAAATTATTTGTCTCGATGAGACGATTCCAATGTGAAGTGTTTTTAAGTTATTGAGTTTGATTATTGAGTTTTGATTATTAGTAAAAGTTGTTAAGTTTAGTTATGGAATTGGTGAAATTTAGTTATTGCTAAAAGACTTATAACTTTGTTTATTACAATGTAGGATATTTTTTGAGCATTGTTGTTAAATTTGCTTATCCACACCCATTTGGTTATTACAATGGAGATGCTCTTACATATCAACCATTTTTACAATTTGAACCATTACAAACACTTTGATGGTGAAATATCACATGAACGGATACATGTATGTGTTTGCGAGATTTGGAAAGTTTGCCAAAAAATCAGTTTTGGAAAGTTTGCCAAAAAAATCTAATAGCATTTCTCGGATCTACATATTTTGAAATGTTAAAAATGGAATGAAATTCCCAAAAAAATTCCAAAACTAGATTTGGGTAGCTTTTGAAATTCTGTAACGCAAATTTTCAAACAAAAAAAAAATTGTATAATTTCGCAGTTGCAGTAAAGTGATAAACTGGTTTCTCAACTAGTCAACTCTTACAAAAATTCAAAATCTGGAAAATATATAGCAGAATCTAAGGCTAAAATATAAAAATCTCTGTCCACAGTTATTAGAAACACACCTCTATAGTTCAACACGAGACTGTTGAATAGAGATGGCAATTCAACCCGCCCCGCCTATAAGCTGTCCCATTTTTTGTTGTATTTTTTGGGGTGTCGGGTCGGATCGGGGGGGGATTAATGAAACCCGATCGGAGTCGGGTCGGGTTGACGTTATCTTGTTCGGGTACCGGCCCCGCCCTAAAATCATTGTATGCATGAAAAACTATTTTTGTTCTTGTATTTTTACCCATAGAACTAAAATACCACATAAAATATTAAATATTTCTTCCATTTTTCTTTTAGATAATAGATCTTGGATAAATTATAATAGTTATTTCATAAATTTTTATTGTTTGTGCTAACTTATTTTAAAATCTAGATCATATTTTCTCAATAAAAAAAAAAATGAGGGGGGTGGGGTGGGACGGGGCAGGTAAACCCAATACCCGATAGGGACAAGGGGAGGGTACCCATAAATTACTCGGTCTGGGTTCGGAGCGGGGTCGGGGGCGGGACTAAATTTTCGGGTTGAATTGGAATGTGGCAAAACCCACCCCATTGCCATTCCTATCGCGTTGAAAATTTAGTTTCTTCCAATAAGTGAAGACTTTTCTCTTGGGAAAATTAAATTTCAACGGTAAAGGGAGTTAATAATTACATCGACATGGCATAGAGGTCGAGAATTAGTGATGGTAAGGAAAAGTGGAACAATAACTGCATATAATTCGTTCATATCATTCAAGCCCACCAATCTATTTCTTACCGCTTATGGTAAAAACAACAAAATTCCTTGGAAAATTACTTGATAATTTAATCAAATATGACTAGCACCTTGATACACTCGGCAAGTCAGTTTTACGTCTTGTCAACTATAATTCTTTATTTTCACCTTGGTCAATCTACTACATTGTCCAAGTATGACTTGCGCCTTGTAGTAAAACAACTAGCTCTTTGTGTGCAGATTACTTAATCCATTAATCAGATAAATAGCTTCTAAATGAGAATTACTAGGCTAGTCAATGTTGAGTTTGTCAACATCGCTTACTTTTCCCACCAAAGACCGATGAATGCACCGTTGAAAGATGACTAGTAGCTTAGAATGGAAGAACAAAATTCCCTTGTAACGGTTATTTGCTCCTTCGATAATGAGCACTTCAACGGGAATGATTGATTCAGTTAGTGTAAAGTCATGTCAACTACGCGATAAAATCATTTTTGCAACCGTAAAATTCGAATGCATTGTTCAAATTTGACTTGCACCTTTGGGTAAAAACACTAAATCCCATTATACTTGCTCCATCAATCGGATAATTAACTAGCATCCTAACGAGAATGATTGATCTAGTTATTGTTACATATGGTCAACTTCTCCCAACATTTAGTTTTTTCACAAGAAAGGTCTAATCAATTCCCATGAAAAGCATTTACTCTTGTGCAAACATTACTATTTGTTCTCTCAATTGGATGGGAGTTGTCTCAAAACATAGTTTTGTAAATAAGGGTATTTTGCTCTAAATTATATGTTGTGATTATTCACCCTTTTTCCACAACTTCGTACAGTAAATCTCAATATCTCATGTTTATGTAATTTTTTTAATCAACTATGTTTATGTAATTGCTTATTAGTTTTTCGTTCGCTTTTTAATCCCAAGAGCATTGCATGGGTTCTTCTTATATTTTTGTTGATCTAAATTGCTAAAAGATAATTGGTATCAAGAGCTTATTGATAATATTAATCATATAAAAATCATGTTAATTGGACATATACGCTTAAAAGATTAAATGAGTTAAGATTGAGTTTATCATTTTATTTTCCTTCAAATAAATATGTTCCAAAAATATATAAATTGATCTTCAATAACTTGATTTTGGCATGCTTAATATTGTCAACGAGCTCTAAGGTATGAACCGTCCAAATCATCGAAAACTTTTTTGGAACCAAAACGCCTTAAACATGACCTTAAAGTTCCTATCCAATTCTAAATGCATAATAGTCCCATAACACCTACAATGTCAATTTTTTTCCCCATATCTCTTCAAAATTTTGTTTTATATCTCATGTTTGTTTTTTAATGTATATATACGTTGAGTTATCGTGCCTCGTACAACGTTTGAATTTTCTTAGATTGTGTTATTAACCGAATAAATTTAATAAAACCAAGTATGCATTTGCATGGTTTTTAAGGGTAATTTTCACCGACACCCTTGACGTTTGCCATGGTGATCATGGGTACTCCCCTCACATATGAGAAATGCTATAAACCCCTTATGACTTTAATGTTCACTTCACAGATATTTAACCAAACCAACAACTCATCGACTAAACATGTGTTGGAATTAGCAAAAAATGGCTTCTATTGACAAGTTCACTGTTTTTAATAATAAAATAATCACTCAAAATTCTCAATTCTCAATATTTTTAATCCAAGAATAATTAATTTACCCTTTTTTATCAAATGTAGTGCAAAAAACAAGTAGTTATTATTAATTTCTACCCTCTTTTTTTTCATAAAAAAAACAACTCCTATAGTGGATTAAAAATCACTTTAATTCAAGATACGTGAGAGTTGATTGTTTTTATTACTTTATATTATCAAAAATAGTAAATTTTAGGGACTTCAGGTTGGTGCTGCGCAACTCTGAACCGTTAGATCGTGCATCCGACGGCTCGGATCTCATTTAAGCAACCAACGATCTAAAGTCATTCATTGCCGAGATGAGATCCAAGCCGTTCACATGCATTATTTGACGGCTCGGAGGTGCGCAATACTGTGCTGCGCACACTACTGCACAATACCAGCCTCCAATTCGACTTTTAGATACATACTTTTGGCTCATCTCGTCACGCGTCTAGACAAACAATTGTTGATTCAGGGCATATGTGAAACATAGATAAAACCCCCACCAAGGGTTCATTGTCAAGGCTAACCTCGGGGGGTATCCACGAAATTTATGCTTTGTTTGGTTTGTGTTTTGAAATTTTTTTAAAAAAATTGTAGGAGTAATAAGTGAAGAGAGATAGAGAGAGAAATGTTAGAAGTAGGGAGAATTTATGAGGAATCCAGGGGGAATTTTTTGAAAATGGAAAGGAACAAGGCATTATCCTTTTGAATGAATTCAAAGTTTTAATTACTGTAGTTGTTTTGAGTTGCAATAAAAAAAAAGTGCACTTTTTTTTTTTTCCCCAATTGACAACAAAAAGTATTCAAATATTAATAATAGAAGTATCAAAATAGTCAAAGCTTGAAGCCTGCAGATTACACGCACTGAAAGGGAAACGACGAGCTATGAATGAAATACGTGGATACCTTTTTAGTGGATGGGTTAATTTCGTGCCAGTGAATATGGGGAATTGATACAATGTATTATAAAACTTACAATGCGTATTTACCCCAAAAAATAAAAAATAAAAAAAACTTACAATGCGCCATGGCAATAAAATAATAATTGCAATGGAATTACTTTGGGGTGTAATTACAGCCCGTTTGGATCGAACGATTTCAGGAGAAAAGAAAGGGGAAGGAGGGAGAACTCAATCTCTCCTCTGTTTGGATGATCCACCAGGCGAGAGAGGGTGGGGAAGGGTGGGAGACGAGAGTCTCATCGTTGCCCCTTTTTGTTTCTCGCCACTTTTGGCGCGATTTCGTGAGAAAGGAGAAGAGACAGGCGACTGGGGAGCGTGAGTGAGGGTAGATCTCACTCGCTCAACTTCCGGCAGCGCGTGCCGGCTACACCGGCGTCTTTTCGTCTTCGGAACGGTGGCTGAGCGGTCATCGGAGAGGAGGGAGGAGAGTTTCAGATCGCTAGAGAAGAGGGAGGAGAGTTCAAGATCGCCGGAGAGTCACCGGAGAAGAGACCAGTCGCCGGAGATGGGAGTGAGAGTTTGATTTCTCACGTGTGTTTGGATGGCTTGGTGAGAATCCACACCACTTTCTTTTCTTCTCTCACTATTAAGGGAGACTACTCCCCTTTCTTCCCTTTTCTCACCTGGGCAGCCAAAGGAGCTGTTAAACCTCCTTTGGATGGAGCGACTTTGCGAGAAAAGAAAGGAGTTTGAGGGAGAGAGGAACACCTCTGGCGTTTGGATGATGTAACAGGCGAGAGAGGGTGAGAAAGGGAGGGAGACGAGAATCCCTTACACCCCCGTTTTCGTTTCTCACCGATTTTGGTGCGATTCCATGAGAGAAGAGTGCGTGCGGGCCACAGAGTGATGTGCAGTCGCCGGGGTTGAGAGACAGACACCCCCTTTAGTCGTCGGAGATGGGAGACAGTGTGTTTGGTCGCGGGAGTTGAGAGATCTTGGTCACCGGAGCTTCGCCGGAGACCGTTACCGTCGCCGGAAATTGCCCTGAGAATATGATTTCTCATGATTGTTTGGTTGGGGTGGTGAGAAAACACAACCCTTTCTTTTCTTCTCTCACTAATAAAGGAGACCACTCCCCTTTCTTTTCTTTTCTTCTCTCATACCTCCATCCAAAGGAGCTGTTACTGTTTATGTTGAATGGCTACATTTTACTAAAAGTAAAAAAACCGAAAGTTCTAGTGTATCAAAGACTATATTAATAAAAGTAAACACCAAAAGCATAATGAGTGAGGGAAGCTCAGTTCTAGAGTTCTTGCACCTCAGTATGAGGTCAACTGGTCAAGGGTTGGATTCTTGCATTTTTGCTTGAATACTTTGTCTATTTATTAAGAGTTGTATTTGGTTTAGTTGGATTTATTTTTAGTGTTTATGAAAGATCTTGGATTATCTTACTATTCGAAATGTCCAAATATATGTAATTGTAAGAAAACGGCTAGTGATAAAAAAAAGAAGAAGAAAGAGTATTTGGCATGAACCTTGATTTTAAATTTGATTTACTTGTTAGATTGACAAGACATATAATGACAAATGTGATCTATAAAATCAAATCATTCACTTTCACACATGATCGTCGTTCGTTTTTATATCAAATTTATCATTACTATATACAACAATACAAGATTGGATTCCAAATCAAAGTCTTTAATTTATATGCGAAAAATATACATAGAAATTGATTTTTTAAGCGATTTGTCCTTTTCTCCCGTACGTTGGATGACCAATTAGAGCAAGAATTCATGTCCGCTAATAAAAAGTAACAACATCTTAATTAACATTCAACCCACCATTATCATAATCATAACATGAGAAAATAATGGGTTAAGTCCTCCATCATGTTAAATAAATTCAAACACTATCTATTGCATAAAGAGATTATTAACTACTCATTTAGCATGGTCCAAAGGGCCCTCCATAACGCACAGATATGGATTTTGAGCAACATTCCAGGAGCAACAAATTTATCCGGGTAAATGGGGTCGACAGGCCATTTATTCGAATAGGAGAAGAGCTCAAAATTGCATGGGATTGATCAGGCTGCCCTTGGGTGGTTTTGACATGGAAAAATTATTAACTCCTCCTATAGCATACGCGGCGGTGCTTTGCTTTAGGATATTTTTTTCCCACCGCATATTGGTGTGGGCTTTGTCAAAATATGTAAAACACGCACATCAATATATACATGCTAGAAAGGTCCTGGACACCACGTGGTGGTGCTTCGGGAGCTCAATTTTCTAAAAAAATCATCTAGGGCACTAGATAATCACTCTTTAGCATGGCTTCCAGAAGTGACAATTGACTAACTGCATTTTTGTAAATTCGTTTTGGGATTTTAGATGGAGAAGAAATAGGATAATGATTAGAATTTAAAATCCAATACCCTTAAATAGACGGGGTCTAAAAGTCTTAATATTTTGATGTTTTCCCGTAAACTTAAAAGTCTGAAATTTATTTCGATATTTTTCTCTCTTCGTAACTATTTGTTTAGCTTTTCATCGAAATTTTTGGAATTAATCGTTCGTCTCGATTAGATGAATCGGAAAAGTATAAAAATATGGACCATGTTAAAAAAATTTCAAATCAAACGGAATTTTAAACAAAAAAGATAGTTGTTTGATATTTTTTTCGTATTTAGCGAACTTTTTTTTTTTGTTTTCCGTTATAATCTTGTATTTTTTTAGACTCCCCAATAAACGATTATTAATAAAAAAAGTATGAGACAAATCTAACAAGAAAAGACAAATAAAACACAAAAAGCAAAAAGAAAAAAGGAAAAATATAAATTTACAAGAATAGTGGAATTTGGTGAACATCAGGGGTGTGATCACTGGTCAGTCGAATCGACACACCCTTCCGTTGTCAGAAACGAATCCGTTTCAAACCCTAGAACGGTTTCCTTCCCAGTTTGAAGTCTCCAATGATGAAAATAGTCAATAAATCAACGCTGAAAGCGTGCACCGCCGGCCAACTAAGAGACGGCGCATCGAACGAAGTGGCGGGCGATGTGAGGAGTGAGAAGAACGTTGGGAAAGAGAAGAAGAAGAAGAAGAAGCAGATGAAGAAGAAGAAGACGAAGGTGGTGGAAAACCCAGTTAAAATTGTGAGTTTTGTTTTTGTTCCGTAATTGGATTGTGTTTCAATGAATAATTAACCAATTGTAACCCAAGGGGTTGGCCTAGTTGTAAGTCCCTGTAGACTTGTAGTTAGAGTTTGCTCGCTCATCTATCAACTTCTTTGGGGCAAGTTCATATGGAATTTTGCGCTTTGCTCTGACTTTAATGGGGCGGCCCGAAAATGGGCGGTGGGATTGGCCTCCCATGATTAGTTGAGGAGCGTGTAAGCTGGCCCGGACAAGTGAGTTATCAAAAAATAATTAACCAATCGTGGTATTGTTAGATAAATGTGAAATTTAAAGTGCTCTCGGAAGGAAATTAAAATTAGATGGTTACTTGTAGCGATGTTAACAGTTGATGTCAATATTTCAATCTGTTTATTTTAAATTTAAGCTCTGCTAGTTTGATGCGAAAGTTGAGGAGAGCACAAGAAAGTGGAATTTGAGTTTTACCTATTTGTAGTTAGGTTTAGCATTATGGAGTCTCAACTCTCAAGCAATTGTGCTAAAACCACACCCATTTAGCACGCTTGCATAGACCCACACCACATGAACGTTGTGCTACTCTTATAGAGCGCCCAGTAGATATGGTTCTAATTTTATTAAGTGGAAGTTATCTTTAGGTTGTATTTGTTCAGAAGCTTTCGGCCAGGTTCCCCAAAATAAATGTTTTGATTGGTTCGTGGGAAAGTGAAGAGAGGAGGGGAAGTACGAGGAGAGAAAAGAACTTGCTTTCTGCACCATTATTTGGACAGGAGGCGAAGAAATTTGAGGAAGTAACATACCTAAATCTACTGGAAGTGCTTGTATGGGCGCATATCATCCATGATTTGTGTGGTATAATTGCCAATCAGAAATAAAAGCATTCCCCTTTCGTTTCCTGATTCTCTCTTCTGACTTATGAACCCAACATGGGAAAAGAAGAGTATAGTATGTTTTCAGCACTGGGAAATACCAATACCTATTACAAATCTCCACATAATAGCATGGGCAATGTCTCACTTTCCTCATTATTATCTCACATACACATCACACTGTTCAATAACCAAAGCTGCATTCACCACCATCAACTTCTCCTAAACGCCTTAAATTTCTTGAATTGCATTAGTTTGCGGTTGCTAAAGAAGAGAAGGTCGAGACAAGCCAATCCTTGGAGATTGCAGTGGCAAATCGTGTCGAGATATCTGATAACATTGTGCTGCGGAAGCTACTTGTGAGTTGAAATAATAGTGCAAAGGTCACTTTGGAAAACATTATTTCATTTGAAGGCTCAGAGTGGTATCTCTCTTTTCTTTTTTTGTTCCATCAGCGAGGCCCAAGGTATTTTGATCCCCAGGACAGTGGTTGGCGAACATGCTATAATTGCAGTGAAGGTGGTCATACGACTGCGAACTGTTCCTCTGTTAAGCGGAAGAAGCCGTGCTTTGTTTGTGGGAGTTTGGAACACCATGCCAAGCAGTGCAAAAAGGTTTGTGGACTGAAAAAAGTAATGGAAGGTTTATTTATTAGTTACTGTTGATTAACTATGACTATCTAACTGTTTAGTTTCTTTACTTGTTATTTTGCTGTCAATGAAAATCAAGGGTATTGTTCATATGGATATGAGTTGATTTTGAAAAGGAATTGTTTAATGATGCTCAAACATCAATTTGATTTGAGTTCCTTTTTTTTGGCTATCCGGGCTTAAGTCAGTTTGTCAAAGTTGGCAAGTGAATGAGATGTTAGTTTTCTTGTTGGTGAGTGGGTTACTTAGTTGATCACTCGCTGAGTATATGGATGGTTTCTCGTCTCATATTTGCTTAGAGATCGCTTTGTTTCTAAGGTAGTCATTTTTCATAAAATTCCTGCTTTGTGTACACCTGTACAGCCTTTACATCGAAACAAACCCAAGATGGAGTTTTTTTTCAGTTGTACCTTGTAAGGAATTAGATAGTTAAAGTTAGATTGTTACCTTGTAAGAAATTTTGGCAGGGTATAGGGCTTTTTTGTAATCCCCCTTTTTTTACATGGACGGCATTCCCTTTATGCCTGGTATCTAATATATTTACTTACTTGTAAAAAAAGAAGCATTTTTAAAGTTAGATTGTCACCTGGTGCTAGTTAATTACGAGTCAAGCACTCACTTTGATGGTCTAGAAGATTGTCCCAATCTCCCTGAGAAGATATCATCTCTGTTATCCTTTAGTTATTTGACCTGTATTTTCTTTTGCATCACCTCTACGGGTTCGCTTGGAAGTTTTGTCTATCGCTGAAGAGACTTTGTAGAGAGCTTGCAATTAGCTTTGATCTATGTATTTGGAGCACTACTATCCTTCTGTAGGGCTTTAACTGCATTTGTTTAATTTGATGTTCAGCGACGAGATTGCTTTATCTGCAAGAAAGGTGGCCACCGTGAAAAAAATTGCCCAGAAAAACACAAATGGGGATCTCAGACTTCTAAGAAATGCTTGAAATGTGGAGATTTTTCTCATGATGTGTTCTCATGCAAGAACAATTATTCTCCTGATGATTTAAAGGTATTAAACATTCATTTATGGGCACATAAATTTCGGTGTGCAAATATTTGTATGCGTAATATAAGTCTATTAAAGCTCAGACAAGAACCAATCAAGACATTGCACATTTGCACTTGAATGATTGGCGCACATCAGAAATTTCATATCTTACATTTTGATTTTTCTTCCAAGAGGATTTTGGTGTTGTTAGGATACCGACAACACTGATTGGTCTTCCTCTATGACTATGGTTGTAATGTCTTCTTCACTCCCTATTTTGCATTTGATCAGGAAATACAATGCTACATTTGCAATAGATTTGGCCATCTTTGTTGTGCTCCCTTTGGTGATACCGGCCCAAGAAAACCTTCTTGTTACAGATGTGGTCAGTTGGGCCATACCGGTTTGGTAAGATTTTTTACCTGATAATCGGTTTTGTAAGTTTATCCAGTGGTTTCATATATGCTGAGGTACCAATTCTGCTTTAAGGTGTAGGTATCAGTCACCCAACAGTGACCAACACCAATATCAGCTGTTAAAATATCCTTCTTAATTTGGTTATAGGTATCAGATGCTATAGATTATTTACAGGGTTGACATGATTATAAGTGGAACATATTGACTTGCTACGATCCATTCGAAGGTAAAATGTAGGAGATTATGTGGCTTGGTTTTGATTTGGGGAGAGGGGGACGAAGGCATGGTATTCTATTTGGGTTAGTTTGAGAACATAATCATTTGTCTCGAGCTGAAAGCTCTTTAAATAATGGTTCAGACTTCAGATCACTTTACCCCCTTATGGTTTCATCCATGTTCTCCTTCCTGTTGTGCTTATGATTTATATCCCATGTTCTGTATACATTGACTGTTTACAGAATTTATAACTGGAACATATATGAATGCTTGTTGAAGATATTTGCACAGGGAGAGGATGGTGGGCCTCACTGGAGAGGAGGGGACGGGCTGGCAGGGTGTTGGGAAGTGAGAAATAGGAAGAAAGCTGCAAACCACAAAAAGATTGTTCTGTCCGTGAAAGAGAACTTTAAAAAAATCATTTCTGTCAAAAGAAGGTTCAAAACTTTTTCTCATAAATTAAAAGAACGCATTTATAACAACTATCTGGTAACTTGCGGGAAAAAAGTTCAAATTTTTCTTTGACAAGATACCTTATTTTTTAAGTTCTCGTGTTGCGGTTGGACAATCTTTTGGGACGGAGGTAATAATATATGGGGTTGAAGTCTTCAATATGTCCTATACTCCTATCAACAAAGTCTCCACCTATTTCTCACACATTAGGCCTCCTTATTGGCCAAGCTTGAATTGGGACAGTTCTCCTCCAACTTTGTTCTAGTTTTTTTGAAAGCCTGAAATCTACCTTAGTTGAACTTGTGCATTCTCGTGCAAAATGTCCTCCGCCACACTTAGGCATCAATCACCAAGGGCCCTGTTGCATTCCTTCATGTAAGTTTTCCACGTTAACTGCAGTAGGGAAGTAGGTGCCTGTAAATTCTATGGGGGAATTCGAAGGTGTAAATCTAGCTCTCTTAGTCCCTGATTGGGTTTGGGAGATGGATTAAAATATATTTGGCATCACCACTCTTTTTTTTCATTTCTCTTCTATTTGTTTCATTTGTTCTGGACATGGAATTAAGGTATGGGCCATAAGGAGGGCTGTGCATCCCTTATAAAAGGAAGGATTAGAAATATCACTTCCCAGAGTATTTCTGACTCTGGGCGATACAATATTCCACCCTCCATCCCCCTACCATGCTGTATCTTACCCTTGTCAAACACTCTACAAGCCCATCGTATGTATACTCATCCAATATCTTTCACAGTCTAGTGCTGTCCTTAATCCATAGTCATTGCTTATCCCTCTGCCACCATGAAATCATCAACCACGAGAGTAGAATGATAAAAAACGGAAATCATACTTTGAATGAGAAACTTATTCTATCTGTTGAGAGATGGATAGTCGTGTTAAAAAAGTAGCAAAAGTGGTTCTAGGTGAATGTTATGGGAGGGGGCAACCTTTGCAAGAAACTTGGTGGCGGAATGAAGAGGTTCAAAGAAGTCATAAAAACAGAATAGATACTCCATGGCAAAAAATCCTGTACAGTAGTCAACCAACTGAATGAACTGTTAGAATTTGATGGGTATTTCATTCCCAGGAAAGATGTTTTGATTTCCTCAGTTTAAGTAACAAAAGATTCTAATGAAGTTTTATATACATGTAGGGATAAAAAGTTACAGTAAGAGATAAAACATCCATAATTGAAGCTAAGAAAACAATATGGCAGGGAGTCGTCATTAAAAGGCTTTTGTTGATCATTATCCATATTACATTCTCAGGATGGAGAAAATGTTACTTACAAATAGGACAGAGAACTAGATAGTAGAGATCGAATTCGAGACTATGTTCAGCTGTATTGAAAGTGCGTATGAGAGAGTCCTATTTGTAGACAATGGGATTATAGAACAATGCAGGAATTATTTTGGAAACCTAGAGGGTGTACCCAGTGCACGAAGCTCCCGCGTATGCAAGGTCTGGGAAGGGTTGATGTATGTGCCTTGCCAAGCAGAGAGGCTGTTTCCGAGAATCGAATCCGTGACTATCAGGCCACAATGGGGCAGCTTTACTGCTGCGCCGGGTCTGCCCTTACATTATTTTGGAAACCTGTTGAACGAAAACCACTAAAAAACATTGAGTTTAAAGGAATACGATTACTTATTAGTCAATTAGTAACATCCATGCAAAAATTCTGTATGTGTATCAACCTTGTTATGACAAAGCTGAAGTTGGTAATATTGCAGAGATTAATAAAAAAAATTTCCGATCAAAAAAAAAAAAAAAAACTGAAGTTGGTTTCAGATTCGCATAAAAGGTCTTCTTGGCGTAAACATTATTGTGTCAATAGGCATATTGTTAGTAAGGACTCTATGCATGTCTGTCAATTCAAGTCGTTTGTTTTCATTTCTCTGTGTTTGGAGGAACTTTGCATGCTACTCGACTACTCTATTACTCATCAGAAGACACCTGTGTTTAAATGCAATGGACGTATGCAGGAATGCCAAAGGTCACATGGTAAGCCAACTATTGTGGGGCCACTTAGTCCTTGCTTCAAGTGTGGCAAAGAAGGACATTTTGCACTACAATGCACAAGTTCAACTAAGGTACATTTCAGGCTTTCAGCAGGTGGCCTCCCATGTGCCATGGTCTCAGAATCCTTTGTTTTTTGGCTAGATTTTACTGGTCCTTTAATGACGTTTTGTTGTTTGTTACAGGTTCATGAGAGGAATCTTGACTTGGCAACCCCAACCCGGAAATTTCGCAAAGAAAACATAGAGACTATGGGAGTCAGGTCTGTGCCTTCTGATTCTGGCAAGTCTCAGAAAAGGAAAAGGGCTCAATACGAAGGAGGAAGATTTTCTACGCCATCTAACTCAAGACGGAGTGGTGGTTGGAATACCGAATACTCTGGAGGCTTACAGCATGGATATGGCCAGGTGCCTGTATGGGGAGTAATACCAACTTATAATGCCCAGGTGCCTGGATGGGGAACTCCAGTAATGCCAACTTATAATGGGAATCTGATATATACTCCCATGGCCGATGGTCATGCTTCAAGTTCTCATCTTCTTAGAAGGGCTCAAGAGCTACATTTTGGACCTTTAGCTTCAAACATATCGCCCATATTTCACCAGAACATTTATCCAGGATCAACATACGGCAACTTTAGTGGCTATGGGATGAGGAGTAACTATTATTGGTAGCAGGAACCTTTTTTTCCTTGTCAAGACCCTTATGAGGCAGGAACCTTAATTAATAGGGGATTTGACTCAGAGGCTCTCCCTGTGGGTTCTAAACCTTGTAAGTATCTCTGCTGTTGTTTAAGTCACCTAAAGGCTTTTGTTTGATCATATCTTCTCAATTGTCTGGTTGCAATGCATTTGTCTTTCTCCTATTTTAGCACAAATGGATGTGATTACTATGAGTCGGACTCAATAGATATTTTTTTTATCCGGACTAAATAGAAGTGAATCAATCCTTTTTTCTGTCATAAAGGTGGAGAACTACATCAAGAAGTCTATGTCATCAGTTTCAATGAACTGACTGTCCAGGAGCCAGGATTCCATTTTTTATCCAAAAATCTTCATTGACGTCCACGTCTTTGATTGAATTCTTGGGTGGTTATATGTTTGACGTGCCTGCTTGCTTTAACACGCACCCTGCAAGCTCGTGAAGTCATGCATTCTATTACATAATTGTCATAGAACCCCTTTAGTTTGTTACTTTTCTCATCTGGTTGCATCAATACGAGGAAAGGAAAATAGTGCAGACATCTAACTGCATTGAGTCTATAACAGTTTCTCTTATTGGCACGCCTAGGTTTATTGATAACTTAGCTGGACTAACAGTTGTACCTTGGCGGATATTTGTTGTATGCTGTAGGTATCACCTTTAACCAAAACATAAGTTGGTGGTGTACCTTGGTAGATGTTTAAAGCATATTTGATTTTCCTGCCTGTGAAATAGGAGTATAAAACTACATGTGCAAGATGAATTATTCAGTTGGTATGTTGATTCCTTTTGTTTCATTTTGTATCTTTGTTGAATGTCCCACACTTATTACTTTGTTGGTTAGGCTTACACTGAGTTTCTTTTGGCCTAGGCCAAGATTGGCTGAAACCCAGCATAGTCAGGACTCGCTACATGTTTGTGTTCACTCCTGTCTAGGCTAAGAGTCTGATTTTGTTCACCCTCACTAAATGAGGGTGAACGTTACCCTTGCTCTTATTTGTTCTTCCTAACTTGTAGGTTCCATTGAATCTAACCATAGTTAGCATTGGAAGCCAAAAAATATTGGAGAGATTTTGGATGTGCTCATCTGGAAAATTATCCGCTGCATCGGGGAAGTAACAAACGCACTCATCGTTCATCATTGTGTGGTATGAATGCTTCACCGAGTGATTTTTCCTATTTGAAGAAGCTTTTAGTTTGTCAATGCCATATAAGACGGAAGAAAGTGTTCTTTTCCTTTTCTTTTTTTTTTCTTTCATGAACATAAAATCTTATAACAATCCACTGTGATTATGGAATCTGGATGCCATGGCGCTTCGGATTAATTTTATAAATAACACTAAACAATAAGCATAAAGCAACAAGGATATTCACACCCCCATGGATTGCCCTAGTGGTTCGGGCGAGTGCCAGGCTTTGGGAGTACTCCTCAAGGTCTGCAGTTTGATTTTCCACAGGATGAGTATCCTATTGCAAGTGGGGGGCTGTTGGCTGGTGTGGTCACGCTAGTCCCCGGTGGTTAAGGCTGTGCAGTTAGGTCCAATTAATGGCTTGGCTACAGGGTTGTTCCTCTGTCGAACTCGGTGGGCTGGTCCAAGGATATTCTCATGCGATTGCTCCGACTCGGCAAACTCGGTGGGTGTATCATCCAAACTGATCCAAAGCCCTAATGTCCTCCATTACGATGATTTCTTGGTCAATCCTCAATTAATTTATGTCTTGATGGAACCCCAAATCTCCACCTAGAACAAGAACCTAATATTACAATCGAACAAAAGCAAGGAAGGACGAAATCCCTTTAGATTACCGGAGGAGTGATCCTGCGCATATGTGCATTTGATGCAGTGGATAATTTTCCAGATGAGCACATCCAAAATCTCTCTAATATCTTTTGGCTTTCAATGATAACTATAGTTAGACTCGATGGGACCTACAAGTTAGGAAGAACCAATAAGAGCGAGGGTAACCTTCACCCTCATTTAGTTAGGGTAAACAAAATCGGACTCCTAGGCTAAGGGCTAAAGTATGTGCTTCCTGTATGGTCAACTGCACCCTTTATGATATCTGTACAATAATACGGGCATAACCAGGTTTGCGAGTTTCACCATAGGTTGGCTCCTTGCACCAACCTATGGTGACAATTTGATGAACTCATTATGCTGACAAGATATATTTATGGTGTCAAATCTTTCTGACACATTTATGCATTCTTATCCGAAAAAAGGCATCATCAGTCTCCCTGCTTTCTTACTGTGATTCACTTCTACAGGGATATGAGTAATTGAAGTATGTAAATGGAACTGGTTTCGCTTTGTTCAGTTTTTCACTTACCCGATACAATTGGGGCAATCATTCTGTGTGGGATTCTGATTAAATACCAATTATTGGTTTCGTAGGGGAAAAAAGATGGTTGTTGGAATGCGTTTAAACCATTTCTTATCAAGTTTTGAAATCTGAAATATATATTTTTGGTTTTGCAGTGAATCGATGCTGATCTACCTTTGGGTTGGCTCGAACTCTCGGTAGTGTTCTTAGTGGAGGGTAATGTTTCCTGTACTCATAGAAATTACTGTTGGTGTACATTTTTTTTCCTTTTTCCCTGGAACTGTGAAATCGAAGTGTACATTCTTGGTCAGGAAATCCTTAAAGCCTGTACTTGGGAGTAATTTTTTTGGGTACACCTTGTACTTGGGAGTATGATCGTCTCCCTGCATTCATGGAATTTAGATTGAAACAAAAATGCTGAATTTAGTTATAGTTTTATAATTGTCCACCTTTCAGACCTCTCGTGGAAGTCATTTTATTCATTGAGATCATTTAGTTTCGTCTCTGTTTTGTAAATTTGCATTAATATTGAGGTATGGCAGTTCCGCATTAGTCTACACTCCACCGTCTTTTTCATTTGTTGTCAGATTTCATGTTTTTCGGTGCTGTGATGAAATGATGAAATTATACAGAAATTAGAAACACCACTTGCTGCTTATCAGCAACCTTGGCTCCTCACCATCAGCCACCCACCGCCGCACCGGCAACAGCCGCCTCACAACCAAGACCCAGAGCACTGGCGACGCATGCTCTCGGCAATAATTGCTTCGCCTGAAAAAGTACACAACTCAGAAATTCTAAGACGAGGAACTATGAAATCTATATGCTTTATAATTAGGAGTATGAAATCTATATGCTTTATCACTGGCGACGCATGCTCTCGTTGGAAGCATGTTACAGAATCTAAAAAATCATTACGGGAACATACGGAATCATGATTACTTAAGAATACTGTAAGTAATGCTACCTCCAATGATTTAATTTTGATCTTGTTTACTTAAATACTCTCTCTCTCGTAATGCTATCTCGGTCCAAAAGATTGTCTAGTTCACAAAAGGAGAACTTAATAATAATTTAAGTATGGTCGGAACCATGATTGTTAGCCTTTAGGGATTAAGGGTGGCCAGTGGTAGATTCAGAAAATTCAGACAGATGGATCACTTTTCGAGCATAAATTAATAAAAATACTCACAATCCAATACAAAGAGAACATTTGTTCAAAAAAATATAACTAGAATAGAAAAATGAATGTTAGTGTTTCTGTATTTTTTCTAGATCATTTATTATATTTTTATTGGTGTTATTAGTAGAATTGTGTGGGTTGGCTTTGTGGTAGTCCAACTAAAGTCTAGAATTGACGGTTTTGTTTGGTTGATAGTTTAGTTTAGTTTAGTTTTGGTAGTGAGTGAAGAGAGAAATAGGGTAATGATTGAAAGGAGGGGTAATGAAAATTTGATAACCAAAAGTTGTCACATCAGCTTTTGATTATTTATTTAAGAGATTGTTAAGGTTAGCAAATTAGATGTTTACAATGGCATAATCAAAATTTATCACATCATATTTTTCAAATTATAAAAAAATAAAAATTGTGAACAGTAGAAAATAGTTTTGAAACTAATAAAAACTATTTAATATAGAAAATAGTTTTTGAAAAAAAAAAACTGTTTTCTAAACAAAATAATTTTTTCGCAAATATTGTTCGAAAAGAAAGAGAGGAAAATGGAAGAGAGAAAGAACATTTTTGTATAATAATTGGTATATTTGATTGAGAATGTATAGAATCTATTAAATTTGGTTATTGTCAAAAGTTTGCTAATTTTGGTTATCCAAAACTCAAAATTTGATTATTTTTAAAGAGATTGTTAAGTTTGATTATAATATTGTGAGCCATATTTTGCACCAACATTGTTAACTTTAAAATTTTTTTACTTTTGATTATAGCATTGTGGATACATAATAGACTAGAGTAAGTGAGCAATTTTTTTTGGCTTTTTTTGCCTAATGTATGAAATTATGAAAAAATTATTCAATGCTTCCGGGGCACCGCCATATGTTGCCTCATAGCCTTTTACCACCACACATTTACATAACGAGGCCCTGAGACAACATGTGGCAATGTCTCAGAACATTGAATAATTAGTCGAAATTATGGGGAAAAATGAAAGATGTACAAAAAAAAAAAAAAAAAAAGGTGGTGTATACGCAAGACCATGAAAGATCAATATGATGAATTCAATATGATGTACCGTGAAACAAACCAATCCTCTGTCGCGACGTCATCTATAGTACCAGACCAAATGAAAACTTACGTGTTAACCCTTCCACTCCTCTGGTTTTGAGCTGCAAGGGAGAAAAGGCTTGATTTGGGGCAAAGCCGAGGGAAAAAAAATAAGTGTTCCAAATTTTAATCCGTTTTAATGGATGAGACGATTTTATTTTTCTGTTCATTTAATTCTGAGGGATCATAATTAAATTTTGACTATAGAGCTCTCGTTGATTAGCCCTAAGAAAGTCGTAGAATCAAATATCTTTTAACGTTAACCAACTAGAGCCCTAAAGCCAAAAATTAATTATAATCCTCTAGGATAAAATGATCAAAAAATAGTATCTTTGCACTTTTTCAAACCGATTGAAAATTGGAATACTTAATTTTTCAACCTCCAGTTTATATATTAAAAAATTATGGTTAAAAAATTAAATACTCTAATTTTCAATCCGTTTGAATGGGTGGGAAGATTTTATCTTTTTGATCATTTAATTCTAAAGGGTCATAATAAAATTTTGATTATAGAGTTCTCGTTGATTAGCCCTAAGAAAGTCGTATAATCAAATATCTTTTAGGACTAACCAACAAGAGCTCTAAAACCAAAAATTAATTATAATCTTTTAGAATAAAATGATCAGAGAAATATAATTTTCGTACTAGTTCAAACGGATTGAAAATTAGAGCATTTAATTTTTTAACCATATTTTTTAATATATAAACTGTATGTTGAAAAATTAAGTATTGCAAAGACACTATTTTTTTTATCATTTTATTCTAAAAGATTATAATTAATTTTTGGCTTTAGAGCTTTCGTTGGTTAGCCCTAAAAGATATTTGATTCTACGACTTTCTTAGGGCTAATCAACGAGAGCTCTATAATCAAAATTTAATTATAACCCTTCAAAATTAAATGATCAGAAAAATAAAATTGTCTCACCCATTCAAACGGATTAAAATTTTAGAAAATTAGAGGCCGCTCCTGTTTTTTAAGTTTGGTTTGAACCCAACCCTGAAATATTTTACCGAAGTTGGAAGGCTCGGATATAATACGTATTGACTTTTGTGTCCCTCACCCTCACTCTCTCATTATTCTGGTCCTTTCAACCCATCTTAGAGAGAGAGAGAGAGAGAGAGAGAGAGAGAAAGAGCAAGAGAGAGAGAGAATGGCGAACACAGACGTTTGCAGTGGACTTCAAGGCGGAGGATTGACAATTTGATAGACGAGGACGGCGCCGTCGCCGCCAACGAGGCTACCATTCCCAAGCTCAAATCCGCCATTACCGGAGTAGGAGGCGCCATCACAGCGCCAAGGCGACGATATGGATGCGAACAGCAGAGGAGCCGCCGGCCCCGGCAAGGAATTTGCGTTGGGATGCATCCTCTCAATCAAAACAACTCTCTACGACGAATTCGATGCGCAAGTCCATCGCGTTCGATCGCACATCCAACATCCTCGTCCTTCATATCCTTTCTAATTTTCTATTTTCTTTTTAATTTATATTAAAATGGTGAAGTTCATTCTTTGGATTAAATAATAAATTAGATTGATTTTGTCGATCATCTTGTGATTGTTCCAATTTTCTTTGCATAGTGATGGTTGTTTGTTGTTCCTGGACTGTGTGTATTTTTTCATGAGAATGCTACTGTAGTGTATTTTTCTATGAATCTGTCTATGAAAATTGTATATTTTCTGTAAGAACTGCGTATTTTATATAAAAATCATATACTTTCTATGAGAACTGTGTTTTTTTCTATGAGAACTATTATTGTCTATGATGATTGTCTATGAGAACTGTGTATTTTTCTATGAGAACTATGTATTTTCTATGAGAATTGTATATTTTAGTGTGTCGTGAGGCTATTTGAATGATGTATTTTTCAGTTCACATAGCCATTTCACATGAAAACTGTCTATGAGAACTGTTATTGTCCATGATGATTGTCTATGAGAATTGTGTATTTTCTGTGAGAACTTTCTATGAGAACTGTGTATTTAGTATAAGAACTGTATTTTTTATGAGAATTGTCTATGAGAACTGTGTTTTTTTTATGAAAATTTTATTTTTTTTAATAAAAACTGTTATTGTCTATGAGAACTGTATATTTTTTTATGAGAATTGTGTATTTTAGTGTGTGGTAAGACTATTTGAACAGTGCATTTTCCAGTTCACATAGCCATTTCACATGAGAACTGTCTATGAGAACTATGTTTTTTCCAATGAGAATTGTTATTATCCATGATGATTGTCTATGAGAATTGTGTATTTTCTGTGAGAACTCCCTATGAGAACTGTGTATTTAATATAAGAACTGTATATTTTTTATGAGAACTGTGTTTTTTATATGAGAACTGTATTTTTTGCTATGAGAACTGTTATTGTCCATGATGATTGTCTATGAGAATTTTATATTTTTCTATGAGAACTGTATATTTTAGTGTGTGATGAGGCTATATGAACTGTGTATTTTCCTGTTCACATAGCCATTTCACATGAGAACTGTCTATGATAATTCTGTTTTTTTCAATGGGAATTGTTATTATCCATGATGATTGTCTATAAGAATTGTGTATTTTCTGTGAGAACTCCCTATGAGAATTGTGTATTTAGTAAAAGAACTGTATATTTTCTATAAGAATTGTCTATTAGAACTGTGTTTTTTTTTATGAAAACTGTATTTTTTGCTATGAGAACTGTTATTGTCCATGATGATTATCTATGAGAATTGTGTATTTTTCTATGAGAATTATGTATTTTTTATGAGAACTGTATATTTTAGGGTGTGGTGAGGCTATTTGAACTATGCATTTTCCAGTTCACATAGCCAATTCACATGAGAACTGTCTATGAGAACTCTGTTTTTTTTTATGAGAACAGTTATTTTCCATGATGATTGTCTATGAGAACTGTCTATGAGAACTCTATTTTTTCTATGAAAAATGTATTTTTTTCTATGAGAACTGTTATTTTCCATAATGATTGTCTATAAGAACTGTATATTTTTCTATAAGAATTATGTATTTTAATGTGTGGTGAAACTATTTGAATTGTGTAATTTTCAATTCACATAGCCATTTCACATAGTTCTCATAGAATTGACTGTGATAATTGGCAGTCCAGGTCACAGGGACAAGAGTATTTTTGTCCAGAATAATATGGTTAAGAAATTGATTCTAAAAATATAAATTTTACTAAAAATGTACACGTAGACAAAAAGTTAAGAAAAAGGGGCAAAATAGTAAAACTGCATGAAAAGTCAAGAAAAATGACTAAAATAAAGAAGAAATATTTTTGTCAGGACTGTTTAAAGTCTGAACCTAAAAAATGGGGCCGGCCTAAAAATTCCCCTTAAAATTTGGAACACTTTTTTTTTTTTCCTCAACTTTGCCGCAAATCAAGCCTTTTCTCCCTTCAGCTCAAAAAAAAGAAAAGAAAGAAGGGTTAACACGTGAGTTTTCATTTGGACTGGTACTATAGACGACGTGGCGACAGACTATTGGTTTGGAGGAAAAGTGGACTTCTCCTCGTCAGGCGGAGAGAATTTATTCTCAAAGAAATTACCTGATTTTGTGGTGAGAAGTGTCAGCCACAGAAACATCAACCCCTTTCATTTCCCAGGGTACGTGCGTAACATACTCTTTTCTATCTAGTACTCAAACATGGCATTCTCTCTCTCATCTTCCCCGACACTTCAGTACTCCAACCCTAGCGTTCAGTTCAAATGCGGCTCGAAAACTCGGATTGCAAGGCACGGTAGAGTTGCCATTATCAACTGTGGACCAAAGGGGTCATCGCCACCAGAAGAAGGAACTGGGTCTTCTTCGTCTGATGATAGAAATTCAGGACTTAAGATAGGGTCACCCGTTATTGTAATCGAGGCTCCTACGATGATAAAGACTGCTGCTTCGGTTCCGTGTCTCAGGGTTAATTCTGGCTTGGTCAACCCCGGGGATGTCGGCAGGTACTCTTTCTCTCTCTCCCTCCGTGCGCGCTGTGTGGAACTACTACATGTATACCCAGGTAGAAATCTTGAACTGTAGAATGCTACACTTATTAAATTCTACGAGACAACCACATGGGATCCGCTCGGTACTGAAAATCTTCTCGGATGGGGGGAGGGGGGAACTTCAATCAATTACAGGTAACGGAGGGATTTAATGCGCTTGTATTGATATTACCCATGATCGATGTAGTTCTTATTGAATGGAGGGGCGGCCCAAGCACTAGGCCATTGTGACCGCAGTAATGCTTCAGAAACCTTGATTACTCTTCCATATTTCATGTTCTAACGTAGTAAAATCTTGAAATTGAAGACACTAGAAACTAGGTATTCTTGTGTAATAATTTTTAAGTTCAATAGGAATAAATATAATTCACAAATTTTTATTTTATTTTATTAGGTTGAAATTCGCATTATATATATAAACTCTTATGTTTCACTTTCATTATTTTTATTTTTATTAAATGGTTCACCAAAATCGTGAACCTACCGGTAAAATAAAGAATCATCAATGTCTTTCCCAAAATATAATTTGGGTAATAGAGTTTTGTGCAGGGAAAATAAAATGGATGGAAAAGGCACTAATGTTTCCAACTTTAACCGTATCTTTTCTCTTTCTCTAATTTTTTTCCCTCCACAGAAAACAAGATAAAAATAAACCGTCAATTTATCAAGATAAGATGGATATTGATGGTTATCATTGTACCTCACTAATGTTTGTGGGTATGTACTTTTGTTGTAAGAGAGATAAATGTCCAACACGGATCCGGGATGTTGCAAAGCAGCTCCTTGTAGAGTGCTGTAATGCACCACCACAGTCGTCCACAGTGTTTTCAGTGATCCGGATAAAAACAAACTTTCCCAGGGGAAAAGTTAACTTTTTCGAAAATGTTCGTTTGTAATCCGGACCATTGATTCCTGAGATGGACGGTCCAGATGCACCTGGCAGGGCGCTCTACCAGGAGCTACTTTGCAGGATCCTCAGATCCTGTCCAACTCAATGCATTTCTCCTCTCGATTGTACCACCAATTATAAGCGATATATAATCCTCTACGATAAATAACAGTGACACTGCCCTATTTGAATCCAACATGTTTTCCTTCTCATTTCAAGGTTTCCATATCGGGCTTTTTTTTTTTTTTTTTTAAATTTTTGTCAATTATTTTGCTTGTCATGTGTTTATTGATATCTTGTAATCCAATGGAAAATGCAGAATTGTGTCAAGAAAGCCCAAGGATGTATGGGCAGTTCGTCTCACCATTGGTACTTACCTCATAGATGGAAAATATTTCAAGCCCTTGGAGCTCGATGAATGATCTAATCCACTTGGTGGTTTATGAGATTGCTTGCAGAATTTCTTTCTTTGTTCAAAGCCAGTGGACTGAGTTCCCGCCATTCTCTTATAATCGACTTTCATGGCGAAGTGTTTTGCTTATACTATCTTTCACGACTCAACGTCGCCCGAGCAGATCTATATTTGGAACAGTTGCTGAGAGAGACATTGCGTGCGCCAACATATGCATTTGTGGGTTTCTAATGTTCAAAATTGAGTGAATTTCTTCTTGGTGTTTCCTTGTTTTTTTTCATGCGTCAACAACCAACCAGTTGTGGAGATACACGGGATCTAGTTTCCAATATTTCTATTAAAAAAACCAAACAAATTTACCAATTTTTTTTTTTAGAGTTATTCAAATTTCCCTCTTAACAATTATATGTACATTATTACATACCCTACCAAGTCGACATCCCTAGAGCATGCCTCAAGTACCAATCTTATAACGGGTGTGCGCAAGCTTGCTCAGAATATCTTGCATTAAAAAAAAAAAACTCCATTTGCTTAACCCTCGTAAAAAGGACATGTGAAAAAACTCCTTCTCAGTGTGTGTGTGTATATATATATATATATATGTGATGAAGGTAAAAGGGTACTTCCTTCTAAAAAAACCTAAGTCGTGCCTACCCGTTGTGGTGGGATCCGACCTCTGGTGCAGGCCCTTTGGGTCTGTTTGTTGTAGTGCTGGCGAGGCTCTTGGGCCTGTGTTAGTTGGGATGGCTCTCATATTGGGAGTTTGGGTTTGGGTGTGTGTGTTTAAAAGATTTACTATGCCTCTCCCTAATCAGCAATTACCTAAGTGAATTGGTAAGTGAAATTACCCTCTTTTCAGTATATTCAATATACGAAGATGCATTAAAATGAAACACGCCACATTGTTTTAGAAGGAAAAAAAAGAAGAAAGGAACTAAGTGGAAATTAACTAACAAAAATAATTCCAAATGGTAAGAAGATCATAAGCAAAGGATTACTAAATAGTAAATTTTTTTGACCACTTTTGTTATTGGTTCACCGTATCTTTTTGTCAATAGAGAGAAATTTTATTAATTTGGTAGGCAAAAGCCTAAACATCAAATGGGAACCTCATAGGAGCAAAATGGATGTCCACATACCGGACAAACCATTATAAGGGCTTTTTGGGCAAATGTATGTGCAGCCCGATTACACTCATGCTTAACGGAAGTAAAATCACAGGAAATAAACAAATTCTTCAACACAGAGCAATCATGAGTAAGCACCGCAATATCAGAAGGTGGGTCATTGGTGTAACGATCTGGATTTTTTACCCAATTTATGTTTACGAATTTTATTCTAATATGATTATTTTTAGTAAATTAGTTATAAAGAATTTATTATTGTATAAATTTCATGTGTGTATTGTGTGTCACATGCACCATAATTTTTTTCCAAAACAATTTTTTTTCCCCTACTCTCTCAGCCGTATCTCTCTCTCTCTCTCTCTCCATTAATTCTCTTCCTTTCTCCCCAAGTGAACCATCTCTCTCCTAACCCATATTCAGCATCTGTAACACCCCAATTTTTTAGAACATTATTAATAACTATTTTATTCAAACTTATCATTTAATAAATAAAAAGTAGAATAATAAGTCATTACATCTCAAAATTATTCTTAAATCAAGATTACATTTATTTAAGGATAGGGAGGGGTACTATGAGAAATTTCTACTCTTTAGGGTGGTTGTCTTTTTCAGCAATATTCTGCTTAGCTCCATACTGCTCCAGATTATAGTACGTCTCCTGTTCGCCTTGTAAGTCTAGCATAAGATGTCAGGACCACAAAAGTAACACCGTGAGCTTTTAAACTTAGTAGCAAACTCCCACCCCTATATCCTATACTTTAGCAAAATTAACAATTACTTTACAAGACATCAAGCTGAACTTTTAATAAAATCAACTATTAAAGATATCGAAAGTGTCGAGTTCGTTATAGTGTATCGTATCTTGTGTCAAAATGTCAATTTCTCTTATTTTCAACTATTTTCCTTTAGCACTGGTTCTGTTTACTCCCTCTTTCAGAATGACGGTCGACCAAGCAATTACAAACTCTAGTTCCGCCGTTCTGGTCTCCAAGGGTTACTCACACATTCTCAAACACTGGTTCTGCCGTTCCGGTCTCCCAGGTTTACTCGCGCACACCCAAACTCTGGTTCCGCCGTTCCGATCTCCCAGGTTTACTCATGCACACCCAAACTTTGGTTCCGCCGTTCTGGTCTCCTAGGTTTACTCATACACACCCAAACTCTGGTTCCACCGTTCCGATCTCCCAGGTTTACACATGTCAAAATTTCTCTTTTTCTCTTTTCGTTTTTAAAGATCGTTTTCTCGTTTCTCGTGTCTCGTATACATGCATCATTTTCTCACGAACACATTTATTCTTTCAAAACTTTCTAAAATCATGCATTAAAATAAACATCTAAAATTATACTTTTATACTTATAACAGTGCATGAACAAATTTCGAGAACTTCTGATTCATTTCAGCATATGAATCGGTTTCCAATTTCCAGGTGGGCCACTACCATTACCATTACCATTGTTAATTTAATTTAATTTTATTTTATTTTTACTGTGAATCTCATCAAACCCTTCCAGAGAGTACACCTATATGACATGCATACATATTTCCTCCACGTGGTTGCCGTTAAACTATTTTCTTTTACATGCAATATTTGTACAAGCAAATTCTTATTACTTTATCCAAAAAAAATTGTAACGGTGATATACTATGTACTATGATAATGTCGGATCGGGTTGCAAACGGTACGTCTCTTTTAGGCCTTCGTTTGACCGAGCACCTAACTTTTTCTTCTCAGGAAAATGAAAGGCCGGTGAAAAGAAAAATACACTAAGGGGCTGTTCGGACAAAAAATCCTACTTGGCTTATTTTGGGCTTATTGGCTTATTCCAAAAGAGCTCAATGTGCCTATCTGGTTGTAGAATATTTGCAAATGAGAAATACAACAGCCACACCCAAAATTACACATCCAAATACATACCCTCTCATAAAACACAATGGTCCCACACACAAAACTTTTTATTTAGTTTCAGGTTACTCTTAGGGTGCTCATTGAAAAGTCTTAGAGTGAAAAATCAATATGACAATTTAAGATAAAATGATTAGAAAAATAAGATATTTGCTCCAGTTTAAACAGATTGAAAATTGAAACACTTAATTTCTTAATGATATTTTCTAATATATAAACCATGTAAAAAAAAAGTGTTTCAATTTTTAATCCATTTGCACTGGTGCGAAGATGATATTTTTGTAATCATTTCATCGTAAATGGTCGTAATGAAATTTTCACTCTAAGGCCTTTCAATTTGCACCCTAAAAGAAACCTGGAACTAAATAAGGAATTTTAGGGTGCTCGTTGAAAGGCTTTAGAGTTAAAATTTATTATGACCATTAAAGATGAAATGATAAAAAAAATAAGATTTCTGCACCGATTCAACCGGATTGAAAATCGGAACACTTAAATAATTGTTAAGAAATAAAAGATAAAAAGTATATAAATATTATAATGTCAATAAACGAGACATAAGAGAAAATGGGAAATCATGTTGAAGGCTTTTGACAGTTTTTTGTACTTCTCATGCCAACACAAAGGCTATAATGCCCTTACGCAATAATTGGAATACAATTGAATGTTTTCATTTTACAAACAACGAGAAAGTGACCAATCCTGTGAAAAAAGAAAATAAAAGAAACCCACCGACCCCACTCCCCAATTGGCGCATACACCATACCAATTTTCATACACACATTAACGTTTCAGCAAATCAACCCCAAGCCAACTACAAGTTCATTGCCACTCACATTTCTTGGCTTGTTTGTACGCAATTTTGGTTATGCAACTCTATTACCATGTCTTCGTAGTCTATGCAGTGCGCTCCTAATATTATTCCTCACATCATTCATTTCTGGAACATTATCTTTGTCAACAATGTCATCCTTATCGTCCAATCTGTCCTCCAACTCCGGGTCCTCATCTGGCAAGTCCTCAAATGCGTACTCATAGGCCGAGCTTACAGGAGTGAAGAAGTTATCAGGTTCTCTATCCCTACGGATGTAATTATGAATTGCCATTAATGCCAAGACAAGGTCCACATGAGTTGGCATTTCATACCACGGCATGAGGGCCAAGAAACCAAACTTATTTTTCCAAACGCCAAAAGTCCTTTCAATGACACTCCTCAGCGATGAGTGTGCCCTATTGAAGTGCTCTCTATCATCGCGAGGTTGTCGCTACCCCCTTCTAAAGTCAGCCTGGTGGTACCTATACCCTTTGTACGGAGCAAGAAAGCCCGGCCTGTTGGGATAACCGGCATCCACCAGGTAGTATTTTCCTGTGCAATTCGTACACGAACTTTTTTAGTTCTTGGAGGACCATTGTAATATATTTAAAAAACATCATACAAAACTCCTATGATTGGAGGGTAAATGGAGCAAAATTGTTACCTGGTTCTGGTTTAGGGAAACGATATCTTGGATTCAAGACACACCGCTTGAATATGCTATAATCATGATAGATCCCCTCCCATCCAGCTGATTCAAACACGAAAGTAAGGTCGAAATCACAGACGGCTATTATATTTTGGGTGGCATAACCCTTCCGTGAAAAGAACTTCTTCTTGTGTTCCTTCTTCTTGCGTCGTATCATAACATGGGCCCCCATCTATAGCACCAATAAAAAAACATACTACCGATTCACGGACCCTCATTGTGTGCAAAGACACAGTATTCTAAAATTACCCAAACACAATCCAACACGAAAGATAACTCACCTTGAATGGTTTATAGAAGTCGCGTCTATCCAAGTACTCGAGCATCTCATCTTGCCGTCTCATTGGCTTTAACTTATTAGCAGTGAAACCTCTCCTCGTGCACGCCAATATCTTGTGCACATGTCTGCTCACAGTGTCGCCCGAGTGCTGAAACCTCTCCTGTGTTCTCCGGTTTGAGTGGCCCTCAGTAGATGCATGAACATTGCAAAACTCTCGAAGTAATTAACTCCATCATTTTTCATTTGAGAAGAACTCCAGCCATAGATTCCTTGAAGTTCTTGGACTGTTTTTGTAAAAGTGTCTTTGGTTATGTAAAGCTCAAGTTGAAATCTCTCATCACGACTAATCATGAGTTCATGCAGATAAGCTTTACCCGATAAGGAGGAAGTGTGGAATGGTAGCCTCTGCGGCATACGTAGGATTTGTATGGCATGCAACAATGTTATGGTCAAAAGGTCAACCAACAATTCGTCCTCTACAAATTTGGCATAAAACTCATCGGCTGGGATCGAGTACTCAGAGTCAGCGTCATCGTCAAATACATTCGTATTTGAACCGGCATTTCCATTGTTATTGTTCATCCACTCCAATTGTCATATCTGGCTTGGGCCTCAGTTCCATGACCTGTATTGTTGTGACTTTGTCGAAAGTCAGAATTTGCATACAAGTGAGGCAAAGAATTGTACTCCTCCACAAATTGTTGAACACGTGGACCATTGTCACTCGATCCTGCATCACCTTGCCCGGTAGTGGCAAACCTGTTCACCCATGACATGTTTCCAAAGCCCTCGCCATTTTGGTATAACTTGTTCGATTGTTAATGTACTCTTGGATAATTAAAGTTGGGAAGATCATTCCCTCCGTTCCCAGGGTTAAAGATGGGATCATTTTCGAGTAAACTCCAGTTTCCAATAACCTTTTAAAATTACCAAAGTCGAACGTCCCCATTCCAATGTTGTTTGGACTCCCATAGTTCTCCCAACTTTGCCACAACTTCATTTTGGTAGAGAGACACACAAAAACAGAAATACATACAGTATGACATAGCTAAGTTACAGATAAAAAACATGACTGTTGTCAGTATAATGTAGAAAAGGAGAAAAAGGCAGTGGCAAACATGTAAACCGTAACTATAATGCAGTGACAATATTATTAAAGCATTGGCAAAGAAAGCAAAATAAAGTTTAGCATAATGGCAATCATTGTGTTTGGTTCACAATTTTGGATTGAAAATTTTGAGTTAAAATGTAAAAACATGTGATTGGATGATTTATTTCTGAAATAAGTGGGACCCCTTTACTCAATAAAACTAGAGAAGAAACAAAAAACCTAACGGATAAAGACTGGGTAGGCAAGTTGAACTTGAAGTCACCCGTTCTCTGAACAGACTTTTTTTTGTCCTTTTTACGAGAGTAATGCTATAAGTACCGATGGGGTGTGTAGGGATTTCTTACTGATCGGCCGCGCCGGGCCATCTCCGGCCATCGGACGGCCGATCCGAGCCGTCCAACCAAAAATTTTTGAAAAAAAAAACCGAGGGGACTGCACGTGAATCAACGGCATCTGAGATGTCTAGAGTGCTTGATCCAAGCACCCATTTTTCATGTATATATGTATATACGTGTATATACACAAAAAAGGGATGTTCAGATCAAGCACCCTACACACCTTGGATACCGTTGATTCCCGCGCTAGCCCCCTTGATTTTTTTTAATAGAATTTTTGGACGGTTCGGATTGGCTGTCCGGTGGCCGGAGACGACCCGGCCCGGCTGGTCGGTACGAAATCCCTACACACGGTCGGTACCTCAATTATTTTTGTTGGAGGGTGGGAGTGGTGGGGGCCATTTGTACTGCACACCAGTCAGATGTTCAAGTCAAATGCCAGCCTTTGCAAACACTTTTTGGCCCCCCTAGTTTTTGGCATTCAAAAATTACTCTCTGAAACAAAAACTGAAAATGGGGAACCGAACATAGCCAATGTTACTTCATTCTAGAGTTCACATAAGATATTCACATAACTAAAGTAAAAAATTGCAATTCACATAATACATTCACATATTACGAAATAGTAAAAAAAATTATGTTCACATAAGACTTTAAAGAATGTAATCTGAGAAGTATAATTCTATGCTAAAACATATATGTTTAGGTTAAAGTATGACCTGGTCAATAATTTCAACTTGTGGGTGAATAATATTGCATGCATTATATCATGCTTTTATTACCCCGGGTGAGATGAGAAAAACAAATGACATTATTGGGAGCTTGAAAAGGCTGCAAAAGGTGAAATGGGGGCAGGGTTCACTGTTTGGCATGTGATTTATGGTCCTTAAATGACATTATTGGACAAGAACATGTAAGGCATTTGAGGGTTTACTGTTTGGCATGTGATTTCTGATCATTGAATGGCATCATTGGCAAACACATGTAAGGCATTGTAGGTTTCAGCAAATTACAGGTCATTTGTGATCGTTCAATATAACATTATTGGTCAAAAACTACAAAGGCATGGTTGAGTTCATTGTTTGGGTCAAATACATGACAGACTTCACTATTGCCATGTAAAGACTGGCCAAAAGCAGCAACTATAAACTGGCCAAAATAATTTTCAGACACAACTGGATATGTTTTCAGACGTCCTCATATCTTCTTACTCATCATGACATTATATACCATTACGTACATGCCAATCAATTACAAAAAAATATGATAACAACAAGGTCAATTATTATAGCCTAATTTGTTGCCTTAATTACAAACCACAACACACACCTATGAGCTATGGATAAAATCAAATAAGTAAAGACCGTGTTGTAAAATAAATTAGGCTGTGCAAAATATATTCCAATCTGCCAACTTAGTTTCAAATCTATTGTGAGCCACCAAAAAAAGTTTTACATCAATAACAAATATGAGTGCTTCATCAATAAATGCCCTGAATATGAACTGATCGATGCAATGACCTAGAAAAATTAGAACAGTAGCTTATTGGCCTTTCGTCATGCACATATGTGATGCAAGAAAAGGTAAATGAATAAATGGAGAAAGTGTTTACTGCGAGTAGGTGTAGACACCCCAATTTGGAAATCCTGGATAACTTTTAAGTCCCCAATGATGATAAACAAAGCATGAATTTAAACCTTTGGATTGATATAAACCTTTTGGAGCGTTACCTTTAAAAAAACCATAGACAAGTGGCCGATAAGCTTCCCAATAATGAAAATGTGCCTTGAAAGCTTCAAACAATGCTCTTTTTACTCAAAAGCATGAGAAAACACCTTAGAACTATGTATGAGAGTGCCAAGTGACACTTAGAATGACTGAATACGTGTATTGGCCGTCGTGGCACCAATGGTCTTCGGTTTAGTCTGCTTTCAGCCAATTTTTTATAAATCAAACTTCCTTATTTTTATGATTTGATTCCACCATCTTTTAGTACATTCAAAACCCTTTTTATCGATATATAATAAGCCTTAATCCGATTTGAAACGAGGGAGATATGAGAATTTTGCCAAAAAATGACCACTTTTTCGACCACCTGAGGGTAAAATTGTCATATCTTTTGATGTACAAAATTATTTTTATCCAAACCACTTGGGTTAGAAAGTAGACTTAACGAGCTTTTCAACAGTTCGAAGAACACCCAAAACCGAGTTCGGGAGTGTCCGGGGCGGCCTTTCGAAGTTTGGCCTGTTAAGCTGTCAACATGTACCGTACGGCGGTCAACATGTGCCGTACGGTGGTCAACTCTGCCGTACGGTGGACATATTTCTACCGTACGGTAGAGTTTTTGACCGCCTAAACTTAAGTCGGTTGGGATGTACCGTACGGTGGAAGCTAAGTGCCGTACGGTGGACTTTTTGTACCGTACGGTGGACATTTAGTCGGTCAAAAATGCGTGCAGACCAAGTTTGCTTCATTTCTAAGCCATTTTTACTCTATAAATACCCCTGCCCATTCCTCTTTCAGAGACAGACCATTTTTTTTCATTCCCCTTGCATACACATGTCATTTTCTCACTCCCCATTTTAAAAACAAGCCATTTTCACTCCTTTTCACTTTCAAATACCGAAAACTCCATTTTTCTCTCAAAAATCAAGTCCGAAACCATTTCAAAAGTAATCCAAACGTCCAAATCAAGTCACGTGCTTCACTACAGTAAACTAAAGCCTACCCATACATCCAAAGTGCACACCAAGGGCTGCCATATTAGCAACAGTACTCCAAAGGAAGGTTTCGCTCCAAAAGGTACAAATTTTTTATCCATTATTTGTCTCTGTAATCTGAGGGGAAGCCACTAAACTCAGATTGGTTCCTCGTACCAACTCTGGGCTTAGATGGCTTAAACATTTTCAAAGAAATCGAAACTAATGTCCCACAATCTCTACCGTGCAGCACATACTTTTGCTGTACGGCAGAGATTCTTCAAGGGATACATTTTGCCAAATCCCTTTTCTTCCTTTGTTTCATTTACTGTATAAGCATGCGTGTCTGCCTTAAATTGTCATGTGCTAGATAAACTTATTTTTTTTCTCTTTTTTAAATCACAGAACATGTACCGTACGGTACACGTGTCTACTGTGCGGTGGAGTTTATGTGGGACAGATTAGTTGATTTAGTTATTTTCCTCGATTAATTGTTATATGCAAATATTTTTGTTGATATCTGTTTCTTTCATGGAATATACATTATTTATGTGCTATAATTGATTATGTGGCATAAAAGTTAAGCAATAAAATGATTTTCAAATCCCACAAATATTAGTAGAGACCGATTTTATTGGGCGAGGGGGGTGCTTTTCCGAACAAAATCCTCCCCTCTCGTAACCTGGCTCCCGAACCCAAAACTCTCTGTTTTTCAACCAAAACCTTTTTCAAATAAACGGTTTCTCAAGGTTAATCCTTTTCAAAACCCGAGTGGCGACTCTCAAACGAACCAACTATTTTCCCCCTTTTTGTAACACCAAAAAAAATACAAAAAATACAGACGGGGGATTTTTCCGGGCGTATAGCCCACAGTAGGTTAGCCCAAAAATGGTCAGGAGCTGTAAAAGTACCCGTGACTGAATTCATACCCAAGCTTGTTGCACCTCTTCTCGAATCAGCTAGTAATATCCATGCCTGCCAATCCCACTTCAAGATGCCATACTGATTCTTACATTGCTTTATAGTGATCGGTTCTCCAATCCTAGCGCTGAGCTCTGCAGCAATGTTGTGCAGCGAATTGTTGAAAAGTTGTGTCGTTCCCCTACCCTCAGCTTCAATCTCCTTTATGACTAGCTGTAAGAACAGCTTTGTCATCTGTGAATTCCAATTAGCTCTTCTGAGTCTATATGCTCCAGGTGGCACAACCCCAAGGCGATGACTGGGAGTTGGTGCTACCTTCTTCCCAAGGTTTATCCTCTTACGAGGGGACACCATGTCTTCACGTATATTAAACGAACCAAAAAATTTAACAATTTTAAAGTGTACCATGTGGTATAAATCCAATGTGGCCACAAAATTAAAAGTTACGGAAGATTGAAGGATACATAAAACATCAAACAAGTATTATAGTTTTCGTACTATGCACTTTAAGTCACAAGTCGAAAAGATTAATTTGCATAAGGCATAAGGTTTTATTATGATTTTTTTTAAAAAAACATAAAAGAATAAGGAAAGATGCAACTTGACAGAGAAGTATGTGTGATACAGCCCAACAGACTTCGAGGCTCCTAGCGTAAGTCAGCCCCTGCCACCAATTCCTTAATCAGAACTGTGCTTCATAATGTGTATCACACACATCAATTCAATTCACCCAGCTATCAATTCGTATCTAACGGGTGAATAGCTGGAACAAAAGAATCACACGATTCATATGGTACATTCAATTCAATAGGCCAAAAAAACTGATTCATTTTAACATGTATAGCTTGCAAAAGGATAAAATTGAAGTCATCAAATGATATATTTGCAAAAGAAGGGTGATTTAAGAATTGAACGACTTGTTAGGTAAGTATACAGATTAGATGAATTACAAAAATTGTATTAACCCATTTGATAAAATAGAAGAACAAAAACAAACAGTACAAAATACAAATATTATTACGAAATTTGTGAATCCTTTTTTTCACAATAGAAAAAGAGGCAAAAAATTGAATTCACGTCTCTCTACAATACAAGTATCTTCCCTAGTCGATCACGTGATCCTCTATATATCATTTAAGACAAGCTTTTTATTGAGGCCTAAAATAAACCCATTTGCGATACATCTACCTCATCAAAAAGTACCAAAATCTGTTTCAACATATCTAAGAAATCAAGACCAGGTTAGGGCAAATTAGATTAATAACTTTTGTTGTTTGGTTATTATTATTCATTGTAGGGAGGTTATTTTTGTAAATGGATGAACTCTTGATGTTTGGTTGGTGAAACAAAAACGCGAGAAAATTAAAAAGGAAGGAAAATGTGAATCGTTCCCCCTATGGGTTCTATTCGTTCAATAGAACTCCTAAACACAACACAGTGAACTATGGTTGAGGTGAAAAAATTGTGTTTCACTATGTTACGGCTGGTACCATCCTATGGTCGCAATCATTCTCATGGAAATTCAAATAAACACAAACATTATATATATCAACTCGGACGAGGGTTTGAGAACTCACTGTGGTATGTTAAAAAGAGAGAGCTCCCACTGGATGAATACGATCTACCTCTAAAAAACTTGAAGGTGGAAATTTTTGCTGCTGTGTAGGGTTTGCGATCGGAGGGGGGGTGATGCTGGAGTTCCTACGCCTGATGGGATTTGGAGATGGACAGAGGAATTGGTGGGTGGAGGAGATGTGGGTTCTGTGGATAGTTGGGGAGGAGGATCGGAGGGGGGTGATGCCAGAGGAGGCGTCTGGACGGGATTTGGATGCTCTAGAGTGGAGAAATCCCCCAACTTGCATGCTGAATGGGTTCCTTATGGGTTCTGTGGAGAAATTCTCCAACAGGCGTCTGAGCGGGTTCTGTGCACAAATCCCTCAACTTATGCTCTAGCTGTGGAGAAATCCCCCAATTTATCTGTGGAGTCGGTGATGAAAAAAAAGGTGCTGAAAAGGGTTTGACTGTGGAGTCGGTGTGTGGCTACGGTGGAGAAAAGGATAGGGTTGTTGGGAGGTCAAAGCAAGACAAATAGGCAGGGCATTTTGGTAATTTCACTCCTCTGTAGTGTGGCTTTTTGAGGTTGGCTTTTTTAGCCGAACCACTGTGGCTTTTTTGTCCATATATGGCGAGAAAACCAGCTCATTTCTTTGTCCGAACAACCCCTAACTAAAAAAGAAAAGTGGGTCTCGGCTCTCTCTCTCTCTTTCTTTTTATTCCTCACAGGTTTTCCAAAAGAAGAAAGAAAGATGAGGGTGGTTTGGTGGGTTAGAATTGAGAGTATTTATAGGCAGTACACTTTCTCTCTCATTTATCCATCGATCTCACTTCCCCTTAGACTTACAAACCTATGTACTAGGATGAGGTAAGCCTTTCATGATGAGATTTTCCCAGGCTATCCAATCTTTTCCTTCTCTGTCTCTCTCTCTCTCTTAAGCTATAAATATATATATATATATATATATGTGTGTGTGTGTGTGTGTGTGTGTGTGATGGGTTTGTCAGAGGCCAGCCAACTAGTATAACTCATAACCTTTTCCCTTCTCTCACTCTGGTGTGTACACACACACACTAGCTATATATATTAGGATGTCATAGCCTAGTTTTTAGTCCTGACTGATGGGAGTTAGGATAAAAATCCCAACTTCTCCCTTACTCCATCTTCGGCAATATCTCTCTCTCTCTCACGGCACACACACCCTCACTCCCTATATTTTAAATTGCTAATCTACAATGCTGTTCTTGATGGATTTTATTGGCGGACAAGATGGTGCAAGTTGGAAGAAAGAAATCTGATGGCAGTGTACAGGTTGGCTTGATGACAGGTTCTTTGGGATAGAAATCCCATATGGCTCCCTCTCTTTCCATATATGTGTGTGTATACTTATTAAGGCCTCCAAATCTAAATAAACCAATTTAAGATTTGTTTATTAAAACCAACACTCAAATAAATAAATAAAAAGACAATCGAGTAAAGAAATTTTAATAAAACTTATAATTTTATTAATAAAGATTAGGGTCGTTACAACATCCATTCCCCCTACCCCATTCCTTGCCTACCACCTTACCCTCTCTCTCCCCCCAACCGGCTCTCGATTCTCTCTCCCTCCTTGCTCCCCACTCCACCTAACCTCCTATAAATACCCCTTCATTCCCTATCCAAAATTAGAGAACACAAACCCACACCACGACACCACCATCACCACTGAAAATTTTGTAAAGAAAGGTAGAGAGAAAGACAGAAAGCTCGGAGCTCCGTTAATGGAGTTCTAAAGAGAAAAAAATGGATTTTGTACCTAGACCCAACCGAAACCCAATTCAACTGTTCCAATTAATTCCCACAACTCCAAGCATCCCCAAATGTCATCCAATTTGGTCCCAAGTTTCCCCGGTTGTCAAACCCGAAGTCATCTTCTCCAAATTCAAAGCTTTGATTTTTGATCCAATTTGACCAACCCGAGGTAGTATAATCCTATCCAACCTCCTCTCTAAGTATATTTATGTATTTTTGGCCTAAAGCATAGCCCATGTGACCCATGCATCGAAACCGTGAAGAAAACAAAAAAAATTCGAACCTACCATCGACCTTGCGGCTACAACCTTTGGGCCGCAAGAACCAGTCCCGAGCTCGCGGTAAGCTGTTCCACCACAAGGTTGACTGGTCCAACCTTGCGGCTAGTACCCCCAGACGCTAACTCCGTTCGATTTTTATTAAAATACGTTCGAAACCATTTTGCGACCTTCCGAACTCAATTTTTAACACCTAAACTATTTTTCCTAGATTTATCACACCTCAAAGATCATCACTCTGTTTGGTTCACGATTTTAGATTGAAATTTTTGAGTTAAAATGTAAAAATATGTGATTGGATGAGTTATTTTAAAAATAAGTGGGACCCAGTCTGGGACCCGGAACCCTCTCTCTCTTCCAAGTACTCCCAACTCACCTCTCTCTCGGAAATCATCCCAACCACTCATCTCTTGAAAATTTTTAGACCCGCCATGTACAGCTTTTTCTTTTATGGCAGGGAATACAGAGAAGAGAAGGAATCTCTGCAAAACCTCTGTCCAAACTCTCTCTCTTCATTTAGTCTTTCCAACCATCCCAACTTAATACCTCATCCAAACAACCTACTATTTAATCCCCTTTATAAACATCACATTAATGTGGGTCATCCATTATTAACTAATACCATCTACTATCTTATCCCCCTATTAACTAATACCCATAATTTTTTTCCCGCATCCAAACGGGCAAGTTTTCGATTAACACCTTGAAAAGCTGGGGAAATGACAGAAGTGATGGGCCCCATTTTACCGTACACCAACGTGATTCAATAGTAAAATTTTAAAGTAAAAAAGGCCTTTTCCAGCCTTGAAAATCTCTCTCGGACCCCACACATCTAAATGGCATTTAAAAACACCTTTTAGAAATAAATTTCAAAATGGGCTGCCGAACACAGTGCATACCTTGTTAATGTCATATTTTAATTTTATTATCTAATTATTATTATTATTTTCTTGTTTTCATTCAAAGTTTATAAACGAAAAATCTTTGCGACCTTATGAACCATGTTATTAATGCCCGAGTAATTTTTGTAGACTCTTTACATTCCAAAGATGAAACTTTGTTAACCTCAACATATTTTATTTATTAGATAATTTGTTATCCATTTATTTTACTTTTGATAATTTTTAATAATATCTTTATTTAAAATAATCTTGCGACCCTCTGAACCCAACTTTTGACACTCGAGCATGTTGCATAGGACCTTTAGGACTCTTATTAAGGTCATGATTATTATTCTAATACTTTTACCTATTTAATGTATGTAATCAGTTTTTAATCAATCTACTGCAATTTCTTAGAAATAATTAATAGGAGCCTAGAATTTTTTTAAAAAAATTTCTAAAAAAAGTTCTTACTTTATTATTGACATTGTGGCCATACAAGATGTAACGCCCCACTATTTTCTAAAAATAAACTCCAAAATACGCTGTATTTGAAACACTTCTAGGCCCCTATTTTCTCCATAAATAATTTACATCATAAAAATAAACTTAAACCGCCTTCTAAATAATCTTCTAAATGCTCCAAAATTATCAACTCTTCCAAGACCTCTCCCGATTAATCCTTATATGCGCTCCGATTCAATTTTCACTAATCCGGCTCAACACCTGAAAAAGAAATTATCCTGGAAGTATACGATACAACAGAATACAAAGCTCATAAGTGGAATCAATAAACTATAATCGACCAAGTCGAAGCAACAATCATAAGAAACCTTATACCATGTCATTCTCAGTACAAGACCAGTGACACTCCCCCAATACCTTCCTCACCAAGTCTACCTCGACCCATTATGGCTATTGGATAGGCTATTGGTGCATGAGTTCACTCGATCCCTATACTAAACAATTCCATAATACTCATCCAACAATATCATATTTGATACCAATTATTCCACTTTCCAATGATATCCATAAGATTGAGCAAAGATCACGAGATAATCAAAACGAGTACAAAGATGAGATTTGAAGAAAGGATTTCGGAAATAGGAAGCATATCGTATACTACCCGGATTACCTCAAATATGACCGGCCGCTTTGTCTACGAATCAATGCCTTAAAATATTTTCCATACTAACCCGACTAACTTCCTTATTCTCTTTCTTCCATTCTATTCTCTCTTTCATTCTTTTCTACTTACTTAGTGATGTGTGTGAAGTGGAGGGGAAGGGTGAAGTCTATTTATACTCATGAAAGAATATTCTAGATCATATCTAAAGAAATCCTAACCATATCTTATATAATCATCATCATATCTTATAAAATCTAATAATATCTAAATCAAATCTTATAATATCTAAACAAAATCCTATAATATCCAACAAAATCTTATATTATCCAAACAAAATCCAATCATATCTTATCATATCTAATAAAATCTTTGCAAATCTAATAAAATCTAATAAAATCTTATCTTATCCTAATAAAGTCCAAATCCAATATAATCTTATCCTAGATTGTTAGGATCACGAACCGAAGGCTAGGGTTCTATAATAGTTGGGTACAATCACTTTAATAAATGATAAAATAATTTTTAATAAAAGAATTATAATAAAATGTTTAATTAAAAATGATTTGAAAAATCGGGTCGTTACACAAGACTAAGGGCAATGGCCCATTCATAAAAAGTTACGTGATTTATACGCTTATTATCTATTTCAATTATTATTGTGATTATTTGTATATTGCCATAACTCTTGATTTATGTGCTAGATTGGACGCTAGAGACATGGGGTGGTATGCGAAAAGAAGTCACCTAGATGATGCCAGGTAATGGATAAATTGGAAAGTTTTATTTTTAGATTGCTTGCAGGTAGGATTTTGAAATGTGATGAGTTGGATGTAATGATTTGAAACTAGCAAAGTAAGCTCAGTGATAAATTGAAACTGGCAAAGTAAGCCAGTGATGAATTAAAACTGGCGGGAGTCCAATGATGATTGTGAAGTGGTGCATAAGATAGACGAACCCTAATCATGCAATGGCATGATAAGCTTTCCCTTTGTTTGTAGTTATTGAGATGCACATTCGATATATAACTTATGTGTATCTGCAACAGCAAAAGGAAGTGATCTCATGGGACATGACATAACTAGCGGTTGGGGGGAAGGATCTTGCGATTAAGATCTTAGATCACACGTCAGGCTAAATAGATAGTAATAAATCAGTTTATGTGTGAAATTTCTGCTTTACTCTTTTGCATTGATATTATATTACATGTTACTTGCTAAGTGTAAAGTAAGAGGGATAATTGGGTTGGATTATTCTACTGGCGATTTATCACTCACGGATATGCCTGTATCCTGGAAAATTGGTTGCTTTGGCGATCAATTTGCCAGCGGGTGTAGGATTCAATGGTGGAGCGGTTTTAAGATAGGAGGAAAACCAGGAGCGGAGATCGAGTATGCTTGAAATCCGTATCAAGCCTAGAGTTGGCTATGAAGTTAATGTATTTTGATTCAGTAAATTTATCTTGGGATTGTAATGATTAAACCTCCATTTTGGGTAAATTATACTTGATTAGCAAATTTTTTCTTAAAAAGTTATTTTATATCGTTCTCAAAATTTCTTGAAAAATCGGGGCGTTACAATTGGAGTCCAGACATCTTTTCACAATTGCTTCCGAATTTGATTCAATAGACACCCGTGAAAGATTAATAGCCATACCCAGTTTCAACCCATCCCAGATTGCTGCAACACGTGCTGAGGTGATTTCGGGATGCATATTCAGTGATATACCCATAACCTTATCGTCTTCTCCACGAGCAAGAGCACCAGTTCCAACTGTTTTTGTGTCCCTTGATACAACCGCATCCACATTGATCTTGATTAGATTACTTGAAGGGTGTTGCCAAGCCAAGGTTTCACATTGATCTCGTCTCGTTGGCGGAGAAGAGATCTTGGTATTTGCATCTAAGAACTCATAAAAATCACCTTGCATTTTTCCACAAACAGCCTCTATTGCCCAAGATTTGCCATTGAAAGTAAAATCATTCCTAGCACGCCGAATCCACCAACAATAAAGGAACCCCAAACCCATAGAAGAAGAAGGTAGATAGTTCTAAGCTATATGCTCTTGCAAACACTCCCACCAGTCCGTCATGTGCTTACACTATTAATCGAAAAGGGGAGAGTGTCCACACCTCGATGGCTGGCTCACATCGAAACAATAGGTGAGTAATTGATTCATCTGCTTTGCCACATCTTAAACAGACCAGATCAGTTCTAATTTTCCATGCCACCAATGCTGAATTCGTAGCAACCGCATTGTTAAAACTCTTCCACATAAAAAGTTTCACTTTTGAACCGATTGCCCCCATAATATCTTCCAAACTGATGGTAAAACATTGGAAACACTTGTTTGCCCATCTGGATAGCTGAATGAGAGCATAAGCCTTCTTTTTCCAAATGAGATACGCTGACTTGACCAAGAAAAGTCCATTTGGAGATGGATGCCATATCTCTTAAGATCCCTTTGGTTGGTATGACTGATGGGAATTGAAAGAATAACATCTGAATCCTCTTGATTTAAAACTTCACGAATCACCGAGACCTTCAAAGACTTAGTATATATAGAAGCATCCTTAAACTACTTGCACCACATTATTTCATTTTACGTTGTAATATTGTTCCTCATTGATTTGGGTCTAGATTTATTCTTCACTCGTACATTTTGTTTTTTGTTTTTTATTTGATCAGCAGCCATTTTTGTTATGCCCATCCTCACAAACTATCATGAACTGTTTCCCAAGTCTTTGTAGGTGCGAATGTGTGTATATATTGACTTTGTCTTTCCATCATTGTTGGCCTTCATCGTTTGCATTCACCGTTGGCACCCGTGTTATATAACAAAGACCAAACACAATCACAAGCTCGGCTATATAATCAATTCATAAACTATGATTGAATAATGTAGAATTTAAAAATTGGGCCTTTTAGTTGACTTTAATGGTTTACTCAAATGATGTAATAACGTATTTCATTATAAAATGTCGTGGTTCTAAAAGGAATTATAATAAGTAGAAGAGGCATATGGTGAAGGAGGGTTAGTGGCGCATATGACTAAACTTGACAGATTACAGATTTGGCCAGAGCATGGGCTAATCTAACCTTAGGCCTTGACACATACTAGATCATACAAACAAGACCATACGCCAAAAAAACCTAGCTAAAAACAACCCGACAATCAAAACAATGACCCAACAAACTAAACACACAATCAAGACCGATCGAACGAAACACCCTCGTAGAACCAAAAGAAGTTCAAGCATTCCCTCAACGCTGAAGAACTTGCAAAACAAGGATTAGGAACATGAGGCAAAGATGAATAAATAAAAAGCACCATGTTGAGGGATCCGGTAAGTATGCAGGTCACCACAGTTGTCTTCAATAACCCTTTCTTGTTTACGCTTCCTCCTAGTGGGGTGTTGTGCAAGAGGAGTTTCCATGCACCTTGCCATAAAAGGAGCATTGGCCTCCTTTTGGAGTATAAGCCATGGTCCATCTTATGGCATGGCAAGACGAGTTTGCCCTTCTTCGTGGATATATATTCTATTTGTCCTTGCATGCTTGGTTGATGGGCCATTGAGTAATTATGCCATGTTTTTTGGATTACAATTTTGACTTTATCAGACTTCCCATGTTTTTTGTTTGTGTCTTATGAATGTGTGTCAGTTTTGTTAGGATGTGTATAAGCTTTTTAGCTAGAATACAATTGTGTAGTGTGAACACAACGAATAGGAAGGAATCAAAATCAAATCCTTGTCAAAATCCCACCACATGAGAGAGAGAGAGAGAGAGAGAGAGAGAGAGAGAGAGAAGTGTGTAAGGAAGGAGTTGGAACTAGAATTTGGATTTTGTGATGCAGGTGAGTAAGAGAGAGGGAGATAGAGAGGAGTAGGTGGAGAAAAGAGGAAAGAGATGTGAGTTGTAGATGTTTTAATTGTGTTTACAGTATACAAATGTATTTTCAATAAGCATAAAACAACGAGCGAGCCCGTTGTAGCATTACCTAGTGTCGGTAATAGCTAGTCGAGAAAAAAATACATGAGTCGAGAAAAAATACATGATATTATTGTGTTATGTGGTTTATATGAAGCACATAGTCAAATTGTCAAAATGTTTGGATGCAACGCAATAATACACGGGGCGTTAAAGTATTTTCCTTTTTTTAGAAAAGTCAGGGTCCTTTTAGAAATTATGAAAAGGAAAGGAAAATAAAATGGTTAAGAAGGAAAGTGTGAGAAAAATGTAGCGAAAAATAAATTGTGCTCAAATTTGGTTTGTGATTTTCTTTCACTTTAGGGAATGCGATTTTTAAAAAAAATAATTTTACCTTTAGGCTCCATTTGTTTCGACATACAATAATTTTCATGTAGACTCCGTTTATTGAGGTGAAAATGTTTTCCCCATATTTGGTGTTTGAAGCTCACTAGTTGGGGAAAACTTTTTACACTTAAAACATTTTGCACCAAATCAACATAAAATGATTTACAGCTATAATTCCCGTAAGTCATTTTACCACCGACGTTCATGATCATCTTCCATCATTGCCTGACAAGAACTGAACTTACATACGCTTACCCTCTCTCTCTCTTTCTCACACACACGTGTGTCCGTATATCCATGCAGGCATAAACCAATTTCTTGTAAAGACATTTTGACATTCAAACGAAACCCAATTTGTGTAACATTTCCCACCTTGATTTGCAAAACCCATCACTACTTCTCTTCCAAAACGCATCACCTCTCTTTTCGAAGTTGCCTATGGAAACATTTTTATCAGAGTTCAGAGCACTATTTTAGGAACGTACCAAATACCAAAAAATAAAAGTTCAAAAATTGTTTTACACGTAAAATGTTTTCCATGAAAATGATTTTTATTGTAAAATATTTTATGTCGAAACAAATGGAGCCTCAGAGGGAAACAATTTCACCACGTTGATGCACAATGTTTTACCTTAAAAAAATATCTTCCTCCTTCCTTTTCTAGCCAAATAACGAAAACTAGATAAAATATTTTACCATTTACCAAAAATTATTTTACATCCAAACAAACGAAGACATAACTTTTTTTTCCCCTATGTTCCAAACAAACCCTACATAGGTCGACATTGTTGAAAAATACAGGGGAGTAATTTGTGACATTGATCATGTTTTAGGGTTTTCTATCTAATTGTCTCGATATATTTACTTCAGTTGTACATCAGAAGCTTTCTCTCGTCCTCTCTCTCTCTCTCTCTCTCTCTCCCCCGAAACCGCCCAAAATCTTTAGTCGAACAGGTACATCTCTCTCTCTCTCTCTCTCTCTCTCTCTCTCTCTCTCTCTCTCAGCATGTTGGAGAATTTTACTTTTGATTGCGTCGTTTGGATGCTTCAACAGTATATGTACGGGGTCTAGTACATGAACACACCTCCAGGAGTAAAGGGACAAGCAGGGACTCAGCTGTAGGATTATTACACATCTAGGGTTTCCTAGTTTATTTTAGCTTTTTATTGGGGGCCTGAAGCACCGGCTTTCTAGGGTTTGGCTTTTGCCCTGGCCCGGCCCCGGAAGCGGTATTGGTTTGTTCAGAAGGAGGGGGCGAGTGTAGGTGACATGGGAGGCCGAGGTAGATGTGGAGTTCCAAAGTGTGGCCTCAAAACCTTTAGTTGGTAGTGATTCCAGAACGTGCACAAAAAAGGAGGCACAGGTTAGAGAGTAGGCGCATTGGATGTAGGCGGTGGTGCAGATATAGTTGTTGTTGGCGGTAGGAGTTGTCGTTACTAAAGTTCCATAATCCGCGCGACGAGCGTGAGCGTGAAAGTGTCTTTCAAAAACTTCCAAAAAAACTAAAATTTCACTGAGAGTGGGAATTGCGAGTGTGAGCGCTGAGCGAGAATTGAGAGCGGGGGCAGATACACTACCGAATGATTATGAGACTAAGGTTGTGGAGTTTAGTTTGGTAAGGGTCAAGGGATATTAGGCTTGGGGAAGATGGGTTTGATGTCCTCTGTCTCACGTGGTGATTTGCTAATGTGTGGGAGGTGGAAAGGGAGGAGAATTTTGTCGAACAACAACGGATGTCTGCTTCATAAGGAGGTTTTGAGAGTGGGCGTTCAAGTGTATTGGGGCTTTCAGGCTTATCAATTGCAGGCTTATCAATTGTTTGGGTGTGTGTCATTAGGGTTTCAGTAATCGCAATGAGGTCTTTTGCAGGTATTGAGGTGAATTGGAGGAGGAAGACGCTTCAGTGGACTGCCCAAGAAGGGTGGTGACAACGTAGAAAGGGTGAGGGAGCATTGAAATTGTTGAGTTTATTTTTTCTAAATTTAGGTTAAAAAGTAATGATGGAATGTCAAGGAATTGAATGAGGAGGGCGGATTGTTGGGACTTAAGGAGGAAAGAGAAAGGAAGAAACCATAATGTTGTGTATTGTTTTACTACTGTTTTATTCAACCTGATTACTTTTGTTGTGTACACATCTATATACGATTATGAGGTTAAGGTTAAATTTGTTATTCCCTCCGTCACATAATGTTTGTCCGGTCAGCAAATGAGTACGTAAAAATTTAAAAAAATTTCAACAATTTACTAGATATCGATGAGTTCTTTTAATTTATGAATTTTTTCTCGAAAGAAATGCATTATTTTTTAGTCTTCGTTTTGTGGACTGGACAAACATTTTGGGACAGAGGTAGTACTATTTATCAAAAGAAAATTGCTTGTAAATTTTTTTCCCTCTCTGTTCTAATACTAAAATGTTAGATGATGTACGCCATATATTTTACAAAACTAGCACCAATTAACTGTAAGCATTGACAGTTGCTTGTTGCTACCATTTGATAAATAAAAGGAATATGAAATCATGCTAGTACAAATAGAAGGCTTTTGAAGACAATGATATGAGATGGAAGGAAATCATAACCCTTGTGGTACGGTGGCATCATAAGTTTTCTGAGAATTGAATTTCTCCCGTTGTTAGGAATATATAATTTCTGTTGCTACTTTCAAATTGGGTTTCCATATTATAGTCAGTGATGCTCTGTTGACTTAACTTCTTACAGATTTCTTACAAGAGTAGGATACTGGCATCTTCAACATGTACATAAAGCAGGTAATTGGTAATCCATGACTGGAGTTTTGAGCTCTATAGCCTAATGGCGGCTTCTTATTATTAACTTCGATTTGTCATTTTGGGAATTTGAGCTCAGGTTATTATTGAAGGCTTTAAGAGCTATAAAGAGCAAGTTGCCACTGAGCCTTTTAGTTCAAAAGTAAATTGTGTTGGTAAGAATTTTCTTTCATATAATCCTTTAAACTTTTATCTTCACCTTCTTTGGGATTATGACAGTTGAAGCACTTAGATCTTAAAATATATTTGTCTCGTTTTGCCTTGTTTCAAACTTATTCATGCCATGAGATATACACAAAGAGGGTTTTGTTTGACATTCTTTTTTGTTAATTAGTGTATGAGCTAAGTGTATGAAGAGAACAACAACATAAAATGCAACCAGCAACCATGCTCCCTACCTGCCAATTCATCAAAACTCTTGATTAAAATGATGCCGATGGGAAGAATAAATGCTTTGTTTGGTTTGTTGTTTGAAATTTTTTTTGAAAAATTGTAGGGGTAATAAGTGGAGAGAGATAGAGAGAGAAATGTTAGAAGTAGGGGGAATCTAGGGGGAATTTTTTGAAAAATTCTTTTTGAGAAGGGAAAGGAACAAGGCAAAAATCATATAAGCATATTCTATGGTTGATGTATGGATTTCTATTCCTTCTATTCATGCTTTCTGGAAATATGTTTTGAAGGAGTGGTATAAGGTTGTGGGGGTCCTGGGGATGTGCAGAGGGTAAAGTTTTACTTTCATGTTAGCGGGGTGGGCGAGGTAAAAAATTTGCTTTCCCTGTTCTGTTTATTATAGCAGCAAGCCCACCATCCCCAAGGCCCAAGGTGGCTTTATTTGTCGGTTAAACACAATCAACTGCCTAGCAGCTCAAGGAGAGATCACCACTATCGACAACTTGATTCAAAGAAGACAAATTCTCGTGAAATGGTGTTTCATGTGTAAGCAGGATGACAATGGTGTTCAATCCATTGTTTAGCCGTTCTAGAGTTTTGGGCTTTGGACTTAGGTTCTTTCTTGGTTTCATGCGCGGTTGATATTCCCTTAGAGTTTGGTCGTATGTGTTATGTGGAGTATCTTTGGAGAGTTGAATCATTAGATCTTTCGATATTAGAGAGTTTCCTATGATTATGCTCAAAGTATACATGTGAGTTTTGTCGAGTTGGAATTTAGAATGAGTCTTGCTAACCACCGTCCACTAGACGGTGGATAATACGCACATAATGCCAAATAAATTAGATTTTTGATACACAACTCACGGATATCAAAGCACTTTCACGGATATTAGAACACTTCACTTGGATATTAGTACACCTTTTGTACATTGTCCACCGCCCTATTGGCAATCTGTTTCTTCACGAGCATTTTTTATTGTATGCTGTTGAGTTTTTGTCTCTCGCGAAGGTCTTCCTTGGATCATTATATTTCCGACCTTTTCTAGTTCTTCGATGGCAATCCTTATACCTGAGACATAAGAGCATCCACAATGTAATAATCAAAATAAAAAGGTTGCTAAAGTTAGCAATATGTGCTTAAAAGAATGCTCACATTGTAATAATCAAACATAGCAATCTCTTAATAACTCATCAAATTTGGGCATTTGGATAGTCAAAACTAACAACCTTTTGCCAATAACCAAATTTATTGGACCCCACATCTTCTCAATCAAGTACAACCATCATGGAAAAGTGAAACTCACTCTCCATGAAGCAAATGCTTTATGAGCAGGTGAAACTCACTCTCCTCTTTGGCAAGTGGTCGTTTGTTTTTTGATAAGTAAGAAATTATATTAGAAACAAGGCATTAAGGGAATGCCGCCCGTATACAAAAAAAGGCCATCAACACAAAAAAGGCCCTATTTCATGTTCATTTAACAATATTGATCACTTTATGGATTTTAACGAAGGGGGCAGTTCCGCTCACACCCATTTTGACACCCAATTTCATGTTCCTAGCCGTGGTGAGATAACATGATATGAATGGACTAGAGTGGTACAGAGAGTACCGCAACCCTTGTTCAAAAAATATGTGTTGCAAACCTATGCTATGTATATTTTGGTGGCTTTTTGACAATAATTGGTCTTTTCCAAGATTTGGAATGTGTGGAGACTGGGGAGTGAAAAATTTATTGTACTTGATTCTTAGTAAATATGTGAAGCAATGAACTGGCACGTGGTCTGACTGTGCATAAAGTATTGGGATACATATTGCATGAGTTGCAATCAGGTTTCCCCTGGTTTTGCAATTTACATAACTGAAACTGAAAATTGGTTAATGTGCCCTAGTCCTTCAATGGATTACAGGCATATGAACATCAACTATTAGTAAGAAACGAACATCAACTATTAGTAAGAAAGTTAAAGAAACATAAACACAAGAAAGGGGGATTTATAATAGAAACAACTTCTCTAATGGAGGGACTATCGAGGAGCAGGGGAGAAGTAGGAAAGTTATTTCTCCCCTTTGTTTTGAATGGGGGATTGGGGCGTTATTGATGAGCAGAATGATTGTGAAAAGTAGAAGGCTAACTATGGATTTTGTTTCCACAGAGATATTTTGCACTTCCTTTGCCATGGAAACAACTTAGAAATCATGGCACATATGCCGAAGAATGGCTTTGAATTCTACATGCACGCACCCACGTGCATCATTTGGATGGGATGTAGAAGTCTTTGCATAGAGACGAGAACTGGGATGTGTTGTTGTCGGATTTCTGGGTTCGGATGAATTCTTAAAACCTCTAGAAAAACCCTTACAAATAGGGAAAACCTTGGCAAAGCGAGAGAACTCATGGAGATTGGAAGTGGTTTTATAAGGTTGCACAGTTGCAGCTGTTAACCCTTCTTTTGAATGGATAACGAACCTTCTGATTTGTACATGAGAATCTAAACTTATTTGTTGTAATGACTAATGAGGCTTTATATTTTCTGGATTAGTCTTGGAATCTAATAAATATGCATGAAAACTCCAAAATCCAAATCTTACGTGGAAACCCACCCCTTTAATATCGCCCTCTGTTAAAATAGTACAGGTCCCGTCATTTTTCTGCAAGCTCAAATTTGAAGGAGTGAGGAACATGGCTTGAACATGCACAGCACACCTCATTATATGAGAACACAACACCAAGTTCGGAGTTGTTGAATAGCTTGATTTAACCTCGTTGGGCCCAAGAGCTTAATCTGTTAGGACAATTTGTAACTTAACAGTTGTTGCCTTCATGATTGCTATATTACCACCCACAGTTATCTAATGAGACTTGATTTTCGATAACACATCCCTCCTAACAAGCCATACAATTCCCCTTGTTTTACCACAGAATCTCCTAATGCACATTTTTGACGGAGCGCTTTCTTTATTTCATGTCAATGTGCGACAACTTCTATTTCTGCATAAAATCTTCTAATGATTGTTTTGCCAAGGGAGTTGTTCCCATGGATTCAAGTACCCAACCAAATGATAATTATGTATGTAATTAGTATTTCTAGTAGTGAATTAGTAGTAGCTGGTCCAAGGAATGATATGATCTTCTGCAACTACACTAGTTGGGCCGAGGGGGTTCTTTCAGCATTTTTGCTTGAGAAACTTCATCTGTTTTTATTATTGTCTGATGTCGACAACATCAATTTCTTGTTATGCCTTCCAAATGAACACATCTGGCATATAGAGAAAACCATCAGTTTTAAAAAAGTAAACGTAAATTAAAGCCAATAAAGCATCATTTTATTGGGAAACAAGTTTGTTGACGGGGTAGATAGTCTTGCTGAACGAGAAGCTTCGGACAACTGCAAATGTCATTCTCTGTTGCCATAGTTTAATTTGGTTTTCCGTCGGAAGGTTTTGATTAATTTGTTTTTGACCGGTGCAATAATGTGTGTTCTGTGTGGTTGCTGTTTTCAATCAGTTTTGCAGAACATTTTGATATGCTCTTTTTGAAAACATAAGCACTCAATTGTTTCTGTATTCTATTCTTTTTCGAGTGGAAATGGTTTCTAGAAAAGGAAAACACCTTTTGAATTTTGTTTTTTGGAAAAGGGGCTATTCTCCAAAAAATCTCTGGATAGTTCTGAAAACTATCAATCAAAGAAGTTTTCTGTGTTTTTCATCAGACATAAACATGGAAAACGGAAAACAAAAACTAAACGAGGCCCTGATAATACTTTGCCTTGTTTGACTTATCTACTCTGCAGTTGGCGCAAATGGATCTGGCAAATCAAACTTTTTTCATGGTAAGCTAGTCTCGTCTTAGTTGACGTTCAATTGCTATTTCTTGTTCACTCCTAGCTCCTCTAGGGCTAATTGGTTTTAGCTAAATCTTTGTAGTTCTTTCTGTATTCTAATTTATTGGTTTTTGTATACCGATTTTTGTAGCTATTCGATTTGTGATAAGTGACCTCTTCCAAAACTTGCGGAGTGAAGATAGGCATGCATTACTCCATGTATGTTTTGTGATCTATTGGTTTCTAGATTTTGTCATACGCAATTCGGTAAGGTTATTTATGGTGTTCTGTTTTTAGAGTTTATACTGAAACATTGTGCAGGAAGGTGCTGGACACCAAGTGTTGTCTGCTTTCGTGGAGATTGTATTTGATAATACTGACAATCGCATCCCCGTAAGTCTTTGGTTCTGACTTATTTGTCTATAACTTTCTAAAATTTTCTGTGTAGTACGTCAGATGCTCATTCCTTTTTGAGTGCTTTTGAGAAATGTGTAGTCAACACTAGCAATATTGATGTTATTGTGTGCATATTCGTTCTTTTTTGATCTAGTAGTATTGCCATTATTTAAATTAATCTAATGGACTAGTTATATGGAAGCTACGAGTCTATGACCAATGTTTAGCAAGTGATTATTCGAGTTTTTTGGAAAATTGTTGCTACCATTAAGTTGGGATGATCAGTTTCTGTGATGCAACCAAGTATTAGCAGAAAACCTGACCCAGTGTTACCGCACAATGCTAGCACACTTGCGATATGAGAATACTGAACTCACATTCGGGAACATCGTACATTCAAAATGATGAATTTACCAAGTAAACATACCCATCATTTTTTCTTATTTGTTCTCTTAAAGGTTTTCTTTGAAGGGGAAAAATTCAAATTGAAGAACCCAATTCTTGGGAGAGTGGGATCTTGAAAGGAGCTGTAAATGTATGGGGCATATGATCATATTGCTCATAGAAATGGTACTCCCTATGTAACAGCCATGCGGCTTATGCTGATTTCTTAACAAAGAGGCTAAAATTTGAATCCCTTTTAATTTGCCTATCAGAAATTGTCTAAGAAATCTATTTCACATTATTTATATGAAGAAGTAGGCTATTTTATGGGATGTATAATTGCTAAACAAATTTCTAAGAAGTGCCTTCAATGCTAGTATTATTGAACTCTTAATCCATTCAAGTTTGCCCGTGTTGTACAATGGTTTAGAACATTTGATTCATCAAGTTGCCTTTCTCATTCTATGAGAACAATCCATGTTCTAAGTAGCTTAGACCCAATTTGTAATTTTTGCTTCATTGTTTGTTTGAGAGGGTTTGGATTCATCAGGAAGGCCTTATTCCTTTTGTGTTGTGTGACATCTGCTGTTAGTTGGGGTTTTCTAGATGGAAAGAGATGCTTGAATTTTTGGTGATAAGTTCAAAGAATTGAGAGTTTTTTTCTCACCTCCCTGTCTTCTATTTATCTTAGGTTGATAAGGAGGAGGTTCGCTTGCGGAGAACCATCGGCCTTAAAAAGGATGAATATTTTTTAGATGGAAAACATATCACGTGGGTATCAATAAAAGTTCGTTAGTTATTTCTTCTTTGCCTCATTCTATGCTTTACTCTTAAGTCTCCTGGTCAATTATCTGTAATGCATGTTTTGCAGGAAAACAGAAGTTACAAACTTACTTGAAAGTGCTGGGTTCTCTCGCTCCAACCCTTACTATGTTGTGCAGCAAGGGAAAGTATGTCCTTATTGTGTTTGATCATAAGGTGTTTGGTGCTGCATCATATCTGATATCGTAAGGTGTCCATATTGACGCATGGTTGTCAATATTTTACAGATAGCATCTTTGACATTGATGAAAGACTCTGAGCGACTGGATCTGCTGAAAGAAATTGGAGGAACACGAGTTTATGAGGAAAGACGCAGGGAGAGTTTGAAAATTATGCAAGAAACTGGCAAGTTATCTTTCATGATGTCTTCTTTCATATTGCATTGCTTGGTTAGTAATATCACTTCTTTTTATCAGGTAATAAGAGAAAGCAAATAATTCAAGTTGTTCAGTATTTGGATGAGAGATTAAAGGAGCTTGATGAAGAGAAAGAGGAATTGAGAAAATATCAGCAGCTTGACAAGCAACGGAAATCTCTAGAATTTACCATTTATGACAAAGAAATTCGTGATGCGAAACAGAAATTGGAAGAGGTTAGTTGCGTTCTTGTTTGCTCTAGTAGAGATGTAAATTCTTTATTTTCCTAGTCAACATACTGTATTGGTTTACTCACCTATCAAGTATCCTTGTTGATTTGGAAATCACCCTTGGGATTAGACAGTTGGACCCTTAATGCGCCTGTGGACGTAGATGACACATTAATTAATATTCCCCGTTCCATTAACAACTTTTTTCTACTTTTTTGGTTTTGTCGTCCTTATTTGAATTTTTTTTGCGTTTGTTAGTTTTGTGCAATTGCGCCTCATTTTTTTTGTTTTCTGTTTTGTCTTGTCAAGATGAATCGGAAAAGTAAAAAATATACTTTTACCCAAATATTTTAGTAAATAATCACTTTTTAGTCAAAAAAGTCGGAAAAGTGGTTATTTACCAAAATATTTGGGTAAAAGTAAAAAAATTTACTTTTCGGATTCATCTTGTTGAGACGAATCAACAAGTCACAAAAGTTTGGCGCAAAGCTAACAAATGCGAAAAAAAATTCAAATAAGGACAAAACCATAACTCTTAGAAAAAGTTAAGTGGAACATAGTACAGTATGCAATATAAGTAGTGTAGTGTGCTTGCTAATGATTTGCCCTGTTTTCTTAGATATACAAATGGCAAGTCATCGAAACAAGAAATGGGGCCTGACCTATGTGGCTATCTCGATTCTTAACCACCTAAGTAAATTGGGCATATATGTGTACTTATGCTAATTGCACATAGCTAATCTTAGTGTTCCATGTTTCCGGGTTGTCTGATGAAGCTCTTAAAGTTGAGTCAAAGGTGAAATCGGTTATGGTTTATTTATGTTTATGGCATACTGCCTAAATTAAAAAGCTTTCACTTGATACAGGTAGAAGAGGCTCGACGCAAGGTTTCTGAACAGTCGACCGAGAGGTATAACTCTGTGTTAGATGCCCATGAAAAGTCCAAGGAGTTAGACAAGACATTCAAAGATTTGACAAAAGAAGTTCAAATTTTGGGCAAAGAGAAAGAAGCAATACATAACCAGCGAGAAGAAGCTATTAAAAAGTACACAAAGCTTGAGCTTGATTACGAAGATCTAAAGGAGAGTATTTCTGGAGATAAGAGAGCCAAGGTATTTTTCTGACAGTTCTGTGTAATAAGTGTCTGTTTTGGGAGCCATAGAAGTATGAGGGTAGCAAAAAGACGGCATATATGTTGATATCATGCTTTCCTTCTTCAGGATGATGCAGTGAAACAGCTTGAGATTCTGCAGAAAGAAATACAGGATTCACAAGAGGAGCTTAATAAAATTAGACCTTTGTACAACAATCAAGTCAGAGAGGAGGAGGACATAACAAGAGGGTATGTCTATTGTGATTGTTATGTTGTAAAAATTTTTGTTTGTTCATTGTGGAGTGTGGATAGGATGTCCTCTTCCTTTTATATTTCTTTCAAATCCCATTCTACTTATGTTTGAACTCCAAGAATGAGAGACTGTTTTGGCAATGCCAAAGAATTCCGTCATCATTCCTTTGAGTGTGCTGCCTTAAGCCATGGCGATTTTGTCATTGTCATCTTCAGCTGCATTTTATGACTATCACCGACACTGTGTCACCCTCGTAGCTCTTGTTTTGCTATGGCATGAACTCCACAGTCAATGCCGTTTTATTGGCATGCCAGCCCTGTTTGTGCCACAATCACCATCGTGTCAAATCTCAGAACTAGTTCCAGCAGAATATACTGGTACCTTTGGCTCATCCTCCTCTTCCTCACCATAACATTGTGGACCTCCATTGACATCATGGGTGTCGTAGTTTATGCCATTATCATTGCGATAACAAATCTCATTAACTAATTGAAGTGTGATATAGTAAATGAAACAACAAATTCCGAAATGATGGTACTACATCATGTTCTCAAATTTATGCTCATGATCTTTGATTCTTTGTTATCATCATCTAAAACACGTCGTTAAGAACACCACACAAGGTCACATGCTGTGCTGCCTTTACCGGTGCCTTTTTTACCACCAATGGCATAGTATTATCAGCTTTTCATTACTGGTTATGCCATAATCACTGTATAGCCAATGTCACTTCTAGTTGAGTTTTACTGCACTGTTCCAGACGGACCAGACTGCAATTAACAAGTTTAAAAATAACAGGTTTTACCTCTTTTTCATTTTATTTTCTCTCACCTTAAACCTCCTCAGTTGGAAGGTTCTTTTTCCTAAATCCTACTGGCCTAAGAAGTACGCTCTTGAGTGCTCTAGCTTTTACTTGCTAAGAAGGCTGCGTAAGAATGTTCCTCTGCCATGAACTCATGTACATGTTTTGTCTACTTGCCTATGTGAAGACTTCTTTTTGGGATGCATGCTAAGATGACATTTTCTGATGACTGCGCTGTTTGGTATAGTATAATGGAACGTGAGAAGAAGCTTAGCATTCTTTACCAAAAACGGGGTCGGGCCACCCAGTTTGCAAATAAAGCTGATCGTGACAAATGGCTACAAAGGGAAATTGACGAATATGAACGAGTCCTGTCTTCAAATCTAACACAGGTTGCTATTTATATTTATTACTTCATAAACTGTGATCTCTTAAACTCTTTGAATGTATTCTCACCATGTCTTGATGCAGATAGGCTTCTTGATGCAGTACACTTATATTTGCCTTTCTTTTTGGTGAGGATTTGTGCACAAAACAGTCTTTAAACAGTAGCTTTTGGAGAGGCATCTGCCGCGTCTCTAAAAGTTTAGCCCTTCGAGAGGCAGTTGGTTTTGTTGTGTTTAGCTTTTCTATTTTCTCATGATCAAAAATATTTGAGACAGCAAGAGTTTACCAGATGATGAAAGAGAGTAGTAGAGTCCCAGTCCAGGGACAAATGGCGAACATAGAAAACAATCAAATTATGATACTAGTCCTTTTCTGGAATTTTTTCGGACAAGATGTACTGCTTGTAATCATTTTCATAGTTTATGTATTCACGACTCACAAATATAAACTTCCTTGAAAATAGTTACTGGGATTTCTAATTTTTACTGCACTTGAGCCGTGAAAAGCATCTTAAACATTTGCCGTTGTTGCATCTATTTACACTAAAGCACAATGAATAGTGCCAGGTGTATCTGCCCCATTTGTCCTTCCAAAAGGTACATTGTGTATTCCCTCTTCTTCTTCTTCTTGACCAAAGGCTCCTCCCGATCCCGATCCATTTGGTTTCTTGGCAACCATGTGGCATTGTTGTGGAGTCTGTGGACATCAGTAGTCACATGAAAAATGTTAGAACGGTAGAATGCGGTCAACCATATCCAAGTCTATGTGTCCTTGATGTCCTTTTCCGATTTGGGAAGTTAATTCACTACATATTTCTTGCTTCATGATGTTTTTTTCCGGTGGCGGCTCTAGGAATTTGTAGCAGGGTGTTTTTAGCTTGACTCTGGTGGCTTAATTAGCAAATGACACCTATACAAAATCTCATATGTTAGTACGCATAGTGCGATAGAAAATCATAGAGAATACTTGCACTTTTACAATTGTCCTAGACTACTTTTTGAATTTTGAGCCAAATAGATTAAAATCAGCCCTTTAATCCACTAATATCATTTTGAGAGAAATTATGGTGATTAAATCGACAAAGACCTATTTGGTTATATGCTCTCTTATTTTGTCCCCTATCATTACGGAGCTATGACAAAAATTTTTGCCGTAGTCTTGCATCCAAACTAAGATTGTCACGCCAATAGGTTTTTGCTTAGAAGAATTTTGAGTGGTGCTATTAACAAAAGTAATTGCATTAACTAAACAAACAAAAAATCGATAGTTGATGTTATATCAGTACATTTAGATTGGAGGCATTGAACATGGAGTCGATTGTCTTTGAGAGAAAGTACGTGGCACGATATTGATATCATTAGATTTTATGAGTATGGACTTTGTTTGGGATAACGTATTAGGTGTTCAATTACAAGTCACCTGGCTAATGGGTGTTCAAAATATGAGTTGAATGTTCAAATAGGCGTAGAATAAATTACTACAAGTAAAAACAAAAAACATTAGGGTGTTCGGCTGCACACACTTCCATGGCTGTGCAGCCGCAACTGTTTTATTCTTAATGGCATGTTCCCCCCCAGGTGGAATAGGCCTGTCAATCCCTTACCTTATAACCGTACTTGAGAGTTTCGTACCTCATATGGCTCGGCCATAAATTCTTTTGGTATTACATTTTAATCTACCATATCTAACTGAATGAGATTCCTCCTAGATCTAGGCCATTTTTTGGGCTAACTAAAAGAGGTTAATTACATGAGTTTCATTTAGAAAATTTTCAAGCCAAGTTTCTGTTCGTGGGTGTGAGTTTCGTTATGATTAATCCAGATATTGTTTCTTTAAGATTCACCACATAGGGCGTCTGAAGTGCCTGAGATTGTGATATTCCAGTTCAAAATGTATGAGTAAGTGTGCAGCAGTATTGGCAATGCCAAGTGGCGGAGCTGGGCGGCTTTACCCCTATTCCTGTTGGAGCCATGTAGCCTAATGTGCTGATGTACATATGTAGGGCTCAAATCGAAAACTTGATCAGCAGCATTTCAAGTGAGCTTCACTTGGAAGTCGAAAGTAGCCATTTTTCCTTTAAAGCATGTCTTTTAATCCTGTAGTATGATAAGTTCAAGAGTAGTTAGGTAGAACAGCTTCGAATCTAACAAAAGAAAACTGCTACTACTGGCACTTTACCAAAAGGGGTATGCTGAAAAAGGGATTCTAGATGACTATTCCTTTCAATCTCTCTTGCTCCATTTTGTTTGCAAAACTTGGATTGAAGATGATATCCTATTTTGATAAGCTGTTTGAATACTGCTTTTATTCTCCTCCTTCTCTTACTCAGCTGTTCAGATACATCTCAACAAGGTTTTGTTTGTTATGCATTCCTTAGTGCTTTTGTTGGCATTGGGGCTGAGTACTTAACTACTTATTGGCTTTGTGTTTGGGATTGAGTTTTTATTGTTAAAATTTGAGTTCGCTTTGATAAAGGTGTTTATAGTGATGGATCGGAACGTGTCTGTGAATATGGTCTTATACATGGTATAGCCCAAAGTAGAAGGTGTACTTTAGTTCAAATTGTCGATGAAAAAAGTATGTCCCTTCGTCCCATAATTTTAGACACTTTCAGAATTGCGTGCCATTTTTAAATTGCCTATATCTTTCAATTCATAATATTTTGTGATTTTCAAAACTTTGTTTAAGAGAACTAATTTGAAATCTATCAAAAAAAGATCCATATTGCTTATAGAAAACATTACAGATTAAAAGATATAGACAATTTTTTCGCAGGCACGGAGGGAGTTTGTCAGAAAATTTTACTTCCCTTTTCCATTTGTTCTGAGAGCTTTATATTAGCAGATTATTTGGTTATCGGCTAAATTTTTTGCATTGAGCTTTCCTTTTGTAGAAACTTTAGATCCAACCTAAAGCTTGAGGTATTAGGTGGAGAGGTCCATAGTATTAATTGATCGCCCATTCCATATCTAAGCAACGTGGGATTGTTTTCCTTAACATTCCCTCACATGCAACTGTGCTTGTGCTTGAGGCCTGTCACATGTAGCTTCTTTTTGGGTCTATCATTGTGCAACCTTTTTATTTGGGTTTCTCATCGTGGAGTGTGGATCATGTATTTTAAAATGTGGGATGGAATGCACCCTGCTCTAATATTGTAGAAACTTTATATCCAATCCAAAAGTTTAAGCTATTAAGTGGAGGAGATATCCTAACATTGCATTAAGTGATCCCCATTCCATACGTAAGCAATGTGGGATTGTATTCCTTAACAACTAGGGTGCTTTCAACACTCCCTCGGCCCAAATAACATTCGTTGTGTTTGGTTGGGAGTTTAGTTTAGTTTAGTTTTGGTAGTGAGTGGAGAGAGAAAGAGTAATGATTGAAAAGAGGGGTAATGATTGGAGAGAGATAGAGAGAGATGAGAAAGTAATAATTGAAAAAAATAGGGTAATGATTGGAGAAAGAAATAGGGTAATGATTGAAAACAAAACCAAAACTAAAACTAAAACTAAACGGGTAACCGAACAAAGCCATTACTTGTGTTGTACTACCCTCATAGTTATAAGGGGCGAGATGTGCACTGAGGCACAAAGGTCTATTGAAGTCTAGGGCCATATTGAAGCGAGGTGCAATTAGGCGAGGAAAAATAGCAAAAGTAGTATACGCTAAATTTTCAAATAATAAACATTAAACACTAAGTCCATGTAGTTTACCTTGTAAAAAATTCATAAAGTTGTCTGCCAAATGCCAAAATAGTCAGCAAGTCTTGTATACAGAAGAACTAAAATGTCAAATTCAATAAAGATAATCATCCATTATTTGAAACAGAGGCTGAGAGAGATCTTTTGGTTTGTGTCCTTCTACTGAGAGATGAGAGATTGACGTGGTGCGCTGATGTGTGGGGATTTTTTAGCCGTTAGGTTAAGACCTTAGTTACATTTTTGCCCTTTAGAATTAAATTTGGTGCAAAATGAAAGAAGCTCACCAGGCGCATGGCTTGCGCCTCTCCAAAAGGCGCGCGCCTTGGTCGTCTAGGTGCTGCCTTTGTCACGTTGCCTCGCCTGGACCCCCTCTAGGCGCTAGGTGCACCTTTTACAACTATGAGTACCATCTGAAGAACGTAATTGCATTTTGGACCAGTTGTCGGTTTCTTATTATTGCTTATTTTTTGCTATACTACTATGCACGATGTTAACAGTTTCACGATGCATCTCTTCCCCTTAGTTGCTTTTGGATAAGCATCAATAGTTCCAATATGCTAACATGCTTGAACATTTCTGAGAACATGCCATGACTGTTGGAATGTGTTGTACACCAACACTCGTCGGACGCTTCCCTGTGCATGTTGGGAAATCTAAATTGTCAAACCTCCAATTTGCTATGTGGAAAACAATTTACTTAAATAATAAAATTAATGGATTTGAAAGGTACGGTAGAAGAAATAGTTGTTAGTTCCATGAACCCATTGTAAATATATCAATTTGTTGCATGTGCCAGCTGTTTTGATTTTGATTTTTATCTTTTTACTGTTGATACATCAACAAATCGATATTGGGTAGTATCTGTGTCTGTCTCATATCTGTATGTGTGCTTCTTAGTCATTATGTATATCGCAATCCCTGGCCAACAGCTTCATTCTCCATCATGTTTTCTCTCCTTGCATCTCTCTTTCTCTGACTTCGGTTAACGGTGTAATTTCTTGCTGTTTTCTCCAAGAACCCAGTCCAAAAGGATGTGATCTGATAATTTTGTTGCCTAGATCTTTTCTCACAATATCATTCAGGTGGTTGTGTTTCTTATCTCCCTGGCCTTTTATATACTACTAATTGTTTTGTTTGTATGTTTCAGGAGGAGAAAATTAAGGATGAAATTCAACAGCTTAATGCTGATATTCAAGTACAGGATGCCTACATTGTGCATCGCCAAACTGAAATAGCAGATTTAGAATCTGTCATATCTCATTATTTTGAAACTTTCAATCAGCTCAAATCCCAGAGGGACAAGCTGCATGATGAGCGGAAGTATGGATTTTTTGAAGTGTTTGGTTTTTTCATTGACCTTCAACAATGATGATGTGCAAATATAATTGGGTTTAGGTTGTATTCAATGCAATTGTGCATTTATTTTTGTAGGTCCTTGTGGGGGAAAGAAAGTGAACTTTCTGGTGAGATTGATAGACTAAAGACAGAAGTTGTGAAGGCGGAAAAAAACTTGGATCATGCTACACCCGGTGTGAGTAATTGCTTCTTGTTTAGCTTTGAGTATCCAAGACCTCATCTTCAAAGCCTCTGTGAAACCATAGTGATATATTGATATCCTTGCTGAGATTAGAGGTCTTTCAAATTTCAATACGCTCCTTGATTACAGTGTTGCATCTAGTTGATAGGCTTGTTACTCTCATAATTCTTCATCAATTGAGTGTGTAAACAATGGGAAATAGACCACAAAACTAGAAGTGGTTCTTTGAACAACTTCCGATACATGACATTGCTTGTAACATAGGCCTCACTAGGAAACCCTTTTAGCAGAGAAACTATGCTAAAATCATTCCCTCTGTATCCTTGGACTTCTGCCTATTATAACTTTTGCCGGGTGGAAAACCAAATACAGAAGTCACCGGGGATTCTAACTGTTTAATGTGAGTTCAACTTTTCTTTCTTAGTCCAGTTTCAAACTTAGTATCAGTTGGTTCACCTGGTCGTATACGCAACAGAGATTCTGGGTTGGTTATTTTTTAAGGACTGCAAGGATGTGTTATTAATGCAATGGTTACCTTCTTCTTGTTGATGTAAAATTTGCAGGATATTAGAAGAGGTCTGAATTCGGTGAGGAGGATATGTAGAGAGAGTGGGATTCTTGGAGTATTTGGTCCAATTATTGAGTTGGTCGATTGTGACGAAAAGTTTTTCACTGCCGTTGAAGTTACTGCTGGAAACAGGTTAAGACAAAATTTAATCTGGCAATGTCTATATCCTGGATGTTGGTGGATATAAGCACCTGAGCTGCTTTCTCACCTATTGAAGTATGTTGACCTTTCTGTTCTTAAAATAGTACTCTAATTGTTTTTCTGCTTTTACAGTTTGTTTCACGTGGTGGTTGAAACGGATGAAATATCGACGCAGATAATTAGACACCTTAATGCATTGAAAGGTGGGAGAGTCACATTTATACCACTTAACAGGGTGAAGGCGCCACAGATTACCTATCCACAGAGTTCTGATGTGATACCTCTCCTAAAGAAACTGAAATTCAAACGTGATTATACTCCAGCTTTTGCCCAGGTTATTTTTTGGTGATATAAGAAGAATTTTCCCCGGTTAAATATTGGAGTTCTCTTTCCTGTCGTCAAAATCTTACAGAATTTTATTTATGATGCTGTTCACTCACTGCTTCTCTTTCAGTTTTTCAATTGCAAGTAATTTGACTTGAAACTTTTTTTATCTACTCGGTTGCTGCATTTGGTTGGGAAGTACATCTATCTCTCAGCATTTGTCCAACCCATATCTTGTAATGTCGGGCTATACTGGGAAACTTGATAAAGTTCTGGTCACAGCTGATTTTAGGACAATGTTTATGAGGAGGCGGGAGGTTTAGAGTTTTGGAGCGTCGAAGAAAGGTATTCTAAGAGTTCGAACCAAATAAGTTTTCGAAGTATAGGGACAGAAATATAGGACTAATGGTAGTGGGGTACTCTAGATGGCAGTTATTTCTTGGTTATTCACTGTTGGAAAAAGGGTTGCTCAAGTCGCTTTATATTATGGGGCCATGAATAATGGTAAATTTAAGCTCTCTACGGCTCTCCATAATGTCATACCCATTACTTCTCTGTCTTTCCTTCTTGTGTGTGTGTGTGTGTGGGATTAGTTATTTTCCTTTCCTTTTATCACTGATGAACTTCGGATTGTTATTATTGGTTATGTATGTTTTTTTTCCCATTCCCTCCATGACTTTGTTGTTTTTCTGCAGGTATTTGGTAGAACTGTAATCTGCCGAGATTTGGATGTGGCTACAAGAGTCGCCCGCACTGATGGTTTGGACTGCATAACTTTGGAAGGTAGTATGGCACTTTGTGTTCTTTGGCATTTAAGTAATTTGGAGTGCTTGTTTCGTTCTTTTGAGCTTTAATCTTATTTCTCATACAGGTGATCAAGTCAGCAAGAAAGGTGGTATGACAGGGGGATTTTATGACTATAGGCGTTCGAAACTGAAGCTTATGAACGTCATAAAAGAGAATACAAATTCAGTTAACAAGAAGGAAGCTGAACTCGAGGAAGTTCGCTTCAAGCTTCAAGATATCCTTGAAATTGTTACTAGTTTTTAGTTACTTTGAAGGTTTTAGTTTGCATAAAGGTGATTATATAGTTCAATTGTTATAGTTTTCACATGCTGTGGTGATTTCTTAATGGAACATGAACTAATATTGTTGTTGTAACTCTTGCTTGTTTCCATTCCCCAAAGGCTAAAAAATAGGCGCATTTCTTTTGTTGAATAATTTTCACGTACAGACACTGTTCATTTAAGAAAGGGAGTAAAATACAGGAGCATAGTCAATTGAGGCTTCAATCACCCCCTAATTGATAGCAAATACGGTGCACATATGGGTGATCAAGGCAGAGCATTCCCGCTGAAACTCAAGGTGGTGGAGCATAAACCTGATGGAGTTTGGAATTAAAGGGGGAAGCAACAGGTCTATTGCATAAGTTGATAAATTACATATGTTAGTGCTCTGGCTGCAGAGTGCCTTATTTTTAGTAAACTTTCCTGATCTTCCTTCCTGGTGTAGAATAAGAGGGATCGAACAAGTTGATCAAGTTAGTAGAACCGTTGAAGCAGTTAATTGTTGGTTTCAACTTTCAAGATGGTGACTTGACTTGACTTGGCTATATGTTTTACCTTTTTTGTTTTGTTTTCTGCTATGAGGGTAATCACTTCATCTTCCCTTTCATTTTTCTTACAACACGAATACTTCTAGGAATTTGAATTTGGATGGATTTCGCTTATTATTCTTGAGAAGATCCAGTATTCTGAATAGTAAATGAAGACAGTCAGCGAACATGCTTAACATGAGGGTTTTCCTCTTGGAGTTGAGCTTTGATGAGACATACTACTATCAAAGCATAATCATTTATGTTTTTACTCTAGCTACCAAACACCAAACCTTTTCTCAGACCATCAACCCATGCTTTTTACCTTCTGTATGAACTTAATATTTCCCACAGATAGATCAGAAAATCACAGAACTTGTTGCTGAGCAGCAGAAAAATGATGCCAAGCATGCTCACGACAGATCTGAACGGGAACAGCTTAAGGAGGACATTGCTAATGCTAGGAAGCAGAAAGAATCCATTTCCAAAGCTCTTGAGAAAAAGGTATCTCGAAATATATGCATTGTTCTCTGTGCATTGCTAATGTAATTTCGTCTCTTCTAATTCTTTGGTAATCTTCTCACATTTTAAGGAAAAGTTGCTTGCAAATGTGCGGACCCAAATTGGGCAGCTTAAAGCCAACATATCTATGAAACAAGATGAAATGGGCACGGAGCTTGTTGATCACTTAACACCGGAGGAAAAGGATTTGCTACAACGACTGAATCCTGAAATAACTGAGCTGAAAGAGACACTTATTGCCTGCAGGGCAAATCGCATAGAGGTTTGCTAATGATGTTGAATTTATGTAAAGCTCAAATGCAGGCTGTGTGGTTGTATTCATTATCATTTCTGTATACACTGCGTTGGCAGACCGAAACAAGAAAAGCGGAGCTTGAGACTAATCTGTCAACAAACCTTGTAAGGAGAAGACAAGAGCTGGAGGCAGTTAAAGTGTCTGGAGAGACTGATAAGTTAGATGCTGAAGCTGAAGCAAAGAAGCAGGAGCTAGCAGATGCTACGTTACTAGTTGAAGATGTGACCCAGCAGCTCAAAAGTGATAACTTTGGACTTCTTGCTCACAATTTCCTATATCGATGTTCTAATCCGCCTTATCTTCTTTTGGCTAAACGTTTTGTTTGCAGGAGTCTCTGGAAGTATTGATGAGCGCACAAGACAACTTGGGAAGATCAAAGATGAGAAGAATAAGTTGAAGGTTTTTTTTTGGACTTCTACAGTAATTCTTAGTTATGGTTGCTGGTGCTAAGATGATGTGTTGTGAGTGCAGTCATTGGAGGAATCCTATCAAAATACACTTCAGGATGAAGCTAAAGAGCTGGAACAACTGTTGAGTAACAGAAATATTCTTGTTGCGAAGAAAGAAGAGTACTCAAAGAAAAGCAGGGAATTGGGTCCATTATCATCAGATGCTTTTGACGTGTATTATTCTTCTCTAAATTATGTTTCCCTTTTATACTCAAAAGTGGATTTTGTATGGTTTTCTACCATTTTGTTGGGTGATATGCAAACAAAGTATGTAATGCAGCCTTGGAAGTTAGTGCTATTGCATGTTTTCATATATTGTGTATATGGTTTGGCATGCAGTGACCTGTAGATTGTATTGTGGCCATTTTTGGAATCATATCATTAAGTGGCACTCTCTATGTCTTATTGCATGTGACTAGTTGCATGGGCAATACTATTGGGGGAAATACTAGAGAAGATAAGTTGAGAAATGTCTAAAAAACGAGACCTTTCTTTGGCAGGTATTGTTTCAAAGAAAGGATTACATTGAATGGATGGTACCGCAAGTTTGTCTCCCATGCTGGAGATGGAAATATAAGCTTGCATGACTTGTTATCTGTGACATGAAAATGCATAATTTTTTGAATTTCATTGCATCAAATTAAAGTTCTTCATGAGTTCTTTAATTTGTTTAAAAAAGCATTATGAAAGGAAGTATTTTATTATTTGATCTCAAAATTACGTGGCTTTACGTAGGGGTCCAGAATTTGGGACAGAGGGAGTAATGCTTGAGAAATAATAGGTAAAAATTGCAAATAGAATAATTTAACCCAATGAAATCCTCGCTTAAATAATAATATTCTAGTAGTAAATGTAATATTAGTGTTGGTTGTTTTGGACATGATGGTCATATTAACTACGGAGTACTAATATAGTTTCATATGCATTTAATGTTTTTTGTCATGTCGCGCGCCTTGTCCGTGTCCTTATTTTATTTTCTTATAGCATTGTCGTGTCCCATGTTTTTTATCCACGTCTGTGTCCCATGTTTTTTTATCCACGTCTGTGTCCCATGTATTTTTATGCACATCTGTGTCCATGCTTGTTAAGCTTAGCCTACATTTTAGATACTAGAACGAGGAGGATTTTTTCCCGCTTGGATCCAATCTCATGAATGGCTTGGATCCGATCTCATGAATGGCTTTGATGATGCTGTGTGGACAGGCTAGGATAACAATAATGTAAGTTGATGTTGTGAGGGAAAAGTTTGTTTCATGGAACACTATAGTGCCACTACTATAGAGATATAAGTGGTGTCATATGCATCAGAAGTTCGTATAAAGATGGATAAAGACTTGTATTACTTCAAGAGGGTCATTTCTCTCCTTGGTATTATGCTTTTGCTGGCTCTTATATGTTAAACTCATCATCTGTTGCCCAAAACAGGACGTTAACTATTAATTAGAAAATTCTCATATAGTTCTATCCATCCATGTGCTTGCCCTGAAGAAGAGGTTATCCGAAATGTCTTCCTTAACTTTCTCTACTAACGTAAAAGATTGCTTTTGAGCGAGATTTAATTGACACAATCAGAAAATTCTCTGACTTTGAAGAAACATGGACTAGGTTTGGGTATATATGTATGTGATTGTCTGCAGAAACTCCACTTAGAAGTTAGTTTGCTTGACCTGTTGATAGAGCCTATATGTAGGTTCCTTCCTTTGACAGTGTGCGAATATGGTGTTTCTGTTGTTGTACTCGGTTTCCTATTTTGCTTGGAGGCATGTTCTTTTGTTATTGCTACCACTTAAATTTATTTGAATTGACTGGTTTCTTCCATTCTGCAAATTACAGGCATAGGAGGAGGAACATAAAAGAATTGCATAAAATGCTTCACAGGTGCAATGAGCAGCTACAACAGTTCAGCCATGTAAACAAGAAAGCACTTGATCAATATGTGAACTTCACAGAACAGCGAGAAGAACTCCAGAAAAGGCAAGCTGAATTGGATGCAGGTGATGAGGTACTGGAAAGGAATTCTAATTATACAGATATATTTTTTGTATTGTTATTGGTGTAAGCTTATGACAGTTCTGATTTGTTAAGCTTGATTCTTAATCGATTTTGGCAGAAAATTAAAGAACTTATATGTGTTTTGAATTGTAATTATGTTTTCTTATAGTTATTAGTGTATGCTTATGACAGTTCTGATCTGTTAAGGTTGATTGTTTATTGATTTTGGCAGAAAATTAGAGAACTTATATCTGTTTTGGATCAACGGAAGGATGAGTCCATAGAACGTACTTTCAAAGGTGTGGCTAAGCATTTTCGGGAAGTATTCTCTGAACTGGTGCAAGGTGGCCATGGGTTTTTAGTTATGATGAAGAAAAAGGTTTGTTATTTAATTGCGAAATATAATTATGTGTTTATGTAGAATGTCTCTCTCTCTCTCTCTCTCTCTCTCTCTTGTTCTATATGCTCGCCTTTCTTCTTTTTAACACTATAATTATGAGTTATACTGTTATAGTGTTAAAAAGATGAAAGAATTGCAGGAAAAGGAGGACACGGTGTCTGCCAAGAGAAAATACATGAGAGCAACACTGATCAAAGACTTCAATAGCTACCTTTTATTAGCTGCCGGCTGCCCTCCAATTTCTAGAAACAGCAAAAAAAGTGGAATTCCCCAAAACTGAGGGGAAACGAATTCACTATCCGATCACCAACAGATTCAGTTTTTGCTTTTCTGTTTCAGTGATAACTGTTGGTTTTTGTTGATCATATGTATTTTCATAATTAGACATGTTTTTTAGAGAATCACAGCAGAATTTGGAAATCTAGCATTTTTTTTAAGATTTTTTTTTTTTGAATGGGAGATCTAGCATATTAGTTGTCATTGATGGCTTACTAGCAATTTTCGGAATGAGTTTTGGTATCTTTTTATAGGATGGTGATCAAGGTGATGACGATCAGGATGAAGATGCCCCTCGTGTAGCTGACATGGAAGGAAGGGTTGAGAAATACATTGGCGTGAAAGTGAAGGCATGTAGCCCATTTAGAAAGATTTGTGGTGTTAATGTGCAAAATAATGTGGCTGGTTCTATATGGCATGAAAATTTCCTTTAAATGGATTGGCTATGGCCAACTTCATGGTCCACTTTTTTGTTACACAGTGATTGGGAAGTAGACAAATGAATTTTTCTTAAATCTGGAAGTCCATTATGCTTTACAGGGCTCACTATTAACCTAGTTCCTGGGATCGTTGTTATTGAGTGTTTCCTTTCTTGGCCTTAATATGACAGGTTTCTTTTACTGGGCAAGGGGAGACACAGTCAATGAAGCAGTTGTCTGGGGGTCAGAAAACTGTGGTGGCATTGACACTAATCTTTGCCATTCAGCGATGTGATCCTGCTCCATTTTATCTTTTTGACGAGATTGATGCTGCACTTGATCCTCAATATAGAACTGCTGTTGGAAGTATCCTTTTGGTTCCTCCATTTCTTTCATTCTTCTCCCTCTTGCACTCTCTCGACACACACACACACACGCACACACTTATCTGCTGACTTGTAGAGTTGTAGTCCACCTTTTAAATAACTTTTCATGGTTCCACTGGCTACATCGCTGTCCTTGTGAACCACCTAATTCCATTTTCTCCTTGCCCCCGTATCCATGGGCTGAAGGGGCCTACACCACCATCTTTGGACATGCCAAGTGTGTAACACGGGATGGATTGTCCATCATAAGCACCATAAATGTGGAATAATTTTTTTTGATCCTATTTGCAATATTATGATGCTATAAGAAATGACAACTTTGCTTGTGACCACCTTTCTATAAGATACTCTGGGAAACCCATTTGATTATGATTCAGGTTGGGACTATTTATGTATTTATGTTGAATCTGCATGCTTGATAACTTTTTCTGGCTAGGGAAATCCATTTTATTTGTTTTTGAGACTCCCACAATGGCAAAAATTGGACCCAGCCAGCTGCCAGTATTTTCATCAACTGGGGAGGATCCAGTCCCTTAACATGCATCCACTTGTGCAGGGTATATTGTCTACAGGCTCAAAAGTCTATGCAACCGTAACAAAGATTTTACGCCCAGTGGGGTCATTGTTTGGTGTAATACTTGCCATGTATCTATTTCACCTCCATTTGAAGGAAAAACAATGTTTATGGTGAATGAGGTCAAAGAGGTTTCTTGATTTACTAAGAAGCCAAATTAGATGAGGCTGCTTCTGAACTTGGTGCCTCGGGAGTTTAAATGGACACATGCTAGTACGGGTAGCTAAATATTTAATAATTCAGTCTGGAGAAATATACTGAGAATAACTTACAGTACAATTATATTGTTAAGGTAAACTGAGCCGACTGTAGAACTGTAGTGTCAACATAAACTGACAGTAAAGCCAAGATGGCATTACACCAGTGGAGCATGAAAATCCTTTTGTCACATTGGCAAAGTATGTATTGTCCGTGTGTATATAAGCTCCTGGGGAACTTGTGTACAGTTTTCTCTGAATGATGTTTTGTTTTTCGTTGCATGTATGTAATTCTCAAATAAAAGTAGGCTCTGTTCCACTTTCTCCAATAAGTACTTAAAAAATAAGGACCTATTTTCAAGCTTAAAAATAATGGGCTTACGAAAATAATTTTTGAATTTTTTTTTTGTAGGGTTTGATAGAGCTCGAAGATCTATATTGCATATTTTTTCATTTTAGTAAGCCTATTATTTTTAAGCTTGAAAATTGCGAAAAAGTACTTATTTTTTAAGGGGGTAAACTGAAACACACTTGTATACTTTTGTGCTCACATGCATGAGTACAGTGTACACTTCTATGTATCTGAATGGCTTAGTGGGATTAGTGTGAATTGAGTACTTGAGTGATGCGGGGTGACAAAGGGTGATTCCTTTGTGGTACGAGGAGGCTGCTAAGAGGTGTGTGGGTGATTTCGGGTGATACTGGTGCAACATGGAGAAACTCTTAGACCCTGCTTGTTTGGCTTGAAGAATGGTCTTCCAGCTTCATTAAGTGAAAGATGAACCAATGGCAGGCTTGCAAACGTTGTATAGGACTCTTCTCTTACTTAGAGATTGCCTCATCACCTGCACAAACTATGACATGGCTATGAAGGTGGGAATCATTGATAAGGTGCCATCTGGATTGTTATTAGTGCCAGTGGCCCAACTGAAAACTAGAGCTAAGCAACACCTCGTTTGTGAATTTTGTTGCTGGTTGTTTTTTAGCCACTGTGAAGCAAAAAACAGGTGTTCATAGTTACCTTGCATCATGTGTGTCGCTTTGGGTTATCTGTTCTTTGAGAATTTCAGCTTGTAGGAAATCCTTAACCTTTTAATTGTAGATATGATCCGTCGGTTAGCAGACATGGCAAATACACAGTTCATCACCACAACGTTCCGGCCAGAGCTTGTGAAAGTTGCTGACAAGATATATGGCGTGAAACACAAAAACAGGGTTAGCAACGTTGAAGTCATCTCTAAGGAAGAAGCTTTGAACTTTATTGAGCACGATCAGTCTCATAATGTTTGACTGAGGTTAGAACACTTTCAATTCTTATTATTGACATGCTTGCAAATGACTTGGCTTGAAGAGGTTCCATACATTATGATGTGGTGTATCAGTGCTAACTGTTAAGTAGAGGTAGGTGAGTGACGGATCCAGGAAATTATTTAGGAGGGGTACCTATAAATCGCAAATAAAACTTTTACTCTATCACCAATACGATGATGGAAACTTTTCAAGTTAAACTTTTACGTACTGATCGATAAAGTTCTAATGAATACCTCACAACATCATTGTATGGTTGCGTTGTTTGAATGTTTCCATGTTTTCATGTGATTTATCTGAGACTCACTCCAGATATGACATTTCGTAAATACTTTCCTAAATACTAGATACTGATGCAGGACGACTAACGGAAATAAATAGAGAAAGATGAAAACCCAGGCATCCCTGTGCCTAAGGACCCCTAGACATCCCTGTGCCTAAGGAAGTAAGGATATTCCTGTATCTAAACCATAATTAAACTTGTAATTTCGTTAACTACTTGAATTTAAAGAGTAGGGTCCTTTAAATAGGCTCTTGAAAAGATAACAAAAGGATAAACATGACCTGGATTCCTATAAATAGGATAACTCCTAAAACAATTAAAACAACTAAGTCAACTCCTCACATCTAAATAGAAAATGATTCCTCCCTGATCATATACAAATATCTCGTGGGGCCCACAGAGTACTCTTTCCAGTTCCCTATCAGGGCTAAATGACTATTGATTTCATGAGACAAGCAGTTGCATCTGGCCGAACACTTGCTGGTAACAAAAAGGGTGCAAAGATGTCCCGGCTAGGAAATACATTCTCCACATAAAAAGTCAGATCCATATTCGTATTGAATGAGAAACCCAGCAAAAATGCATTCAGGTCCTACTTAGGGAAAACACAAACATGATCAAGAGTTTGAATAGATGGGAGAACATGGTTCTTTTAGGAACATATCGGCCAAGGCTATCAGGAGCAACACATAGGAGCAACACATAGACTGGAACTCTTAGAAAGGTAGTCTTGCGTTAGAGGTTCATCATTTACACAATTAAACTCATCATGGTTATCAGAAAATGACTAATTTTTGGACAAAATGGGGAGTGTTTGCTTAATAGGAACTTGAGAGGAGGAATTGGATTGTTCCTTTCTATCACTTGGTTGAGGTTTTTGACACTTGAGTAAGCTGGATTTACCATTGTACCAAATACGATTTCTTTTTCAGGCACTTTACTTGTGCATGAACACCACTTATCCAAGGACGACCAATAAGAACATGACTAACGTCTATGGGTAGGATATTAAAAGAAACAACTTTTGAATAAAAATTAACCAATTTAATTGGCACTAAACACCTCTGTGATACGAGAAAAGTAGAATTAGATTCCCAAGTTATCTCATGTGGTTTTGGGTGTGGTTCAATGTCAAGATCTCCTCTTTTAATGCAAGACCTAGAAACTGCATTCATTGGAAACTCTCTTTTTTTTTTCCTCCTTTTTTTTGATCCGATTGGGAAACTCTCATTGATGAAATTTTGCATCACAGTAGGCAAATGCGTGAAAATTACTGGTAACATGTTCAGGATTAGGAACAAGAATTGGAGGAGATTGTCGAAGGAGTCACATGATTCTATTGAAGTGAGTGTTGAATTGAGTACTGAATTGATCAACCTTAAATTCATTATATTGGGAGAAGTGGAAGGAGAACAAGAATCACTAATTTGGACCTTGTGTTGTGGCATAAAATACTGTTTTTCCTCCATGAATACGAATAGAAATTTGAACTTTTAATGGAAAGATAGGTGCCTTTCAGAGATCAAATTTGAGCCCCAATTTTGTGGTGTTGCTCCAAAATTGTTCAATAGATCTAAATCTTGGCCTCTTTATTCGTTCCCTTTCTGAGAGGTGGCGGGAGGCTTGACGATGAACTGCTGCTGTTGGTGGCGTTTGGTGCCGCACGGTGGGGCTGCTGTTTGTTGTTCGGATCTGCTGTTGGTGACCGAGGCGGTGCCGTAATTGAGTTTGTTCGGAAGGGGTGGTCGGAGCTGGTCGGAACTGGTTTGTGGAGGGACGCTGGTGGTGTGGTTGATGCTGGTGGTCATTAATGGAAGGGGGTGGGTGTCGCTGTAGTTTGATGAAGGAGATGAACAGTTGCTGGTCTGGTACAAGGCTTCAAGAAATGGTTCTGGTGCTTAAGGTATATGAGCGGGTAGATATGGGCCTAGTGAGTTGGATATATGGCTAGTTGGTTCTGGTGATGACTGATGATTGGGAATTTTGGTTGCAGGTGAAGTGGGTAGTAGGCACAGGGAATTTGGGCTGGAGGTATATAATTCTAGTATAGACTTAAGTGGGCTTGTATGGAGTGGGCTGGGGTAGTGTGGCAAGGGTATCCACAATGCTATAATAAAAAATTGATAACTAAAAGTTGTTACATCAGCTTTTGATTATTCATTTAAGAGATTGCTAAGATTAGCAATGTTATGTCTACAATGACATAATCAAAATTGGATAGCCAAAACTTTTCACATCATCTTTTCAAATTACAAAAAATTAAAAACTATGAACAGTAGAAAATAGTTTTTCTAAAAATAATTTTGAAACTAATAAAAACTATTAACTAGAAATAGAAAATAGTTTTTGAAACTTTTGTTTGGAAAAAAAAACTATTTTCTAAAAAAACAATTTTTTACAAAAATATTTTCTTTTTCAAAAATATTGTTTGAAAATAAAGTGAGAGAGGAAAGGGTTAGTGAGATAGAACATTTTAGTATAATGATTGGTTATTTGATTGAGAATATGTATGGTCTATTAAATTTGGTTATTGTGAAAAAGTTGCTAGTTTTGGTTATCTAAATTCCAAAATTTGATTATTTCTAAGGAGGTTGTTAAGTTTGATTATAGCATTGTGAGCCATATTTTGCACAACATTGTTAACTTCAAAAACTTTTTACTTTTAATTACAACATTGTTGATACTCTTATGGGCCTGTAGAAATATTGAGTCTGTAGTATCGGGTTAATATAGGATCTGGTGCTAGTGAATTGGTATTAGGGGTAAGTGGGCTAAGTAATGACAAATAGTGGGCTGGTTTGGACGGCTAGTTTAAAAAGTTGAATGGGCTGGAATTAAATATCAAAGCTGCTGGAGACGAACAGATGTTGAACAGACGTTTAGGTCACGACAAGCTGAACAGAAGTTTGGGATATCAGCGATGGGTCACGACGAATTGCTGTGATCTGGTCGGTGGTCTTCAATGAAGGTTGTACGGAGGTTGCTTGCTATAACAGATCATGATGGTTGAGAGATGAATTGATCTCTCTCTCTCTCTGTCTCGATCAGTGCAGAATTCTCACCTTGCTTTCTTCTCTTTTATTGATTTGGAAGAACAAAAACACAAACAACAATCGAGATCAAATTTTTTTTTGTCAAGCTGAATTTCATTAAATTAAACTAACAGAGCAAAGTCAAGATAACAAAGTGATAACATAACAGAAGTGACAAAAGAAAGGCAAAACATTGCCTAAGCCTAGGTTCTGATATGCCCCACACCCAAGGAGTCCGCTATAACGAACTCCCTGGTAGCGTGTGGCACGTTAATGGTGACAATTGAGTCCTCTTGTTGAGATCCAAGACGGGCTAGACAATCAGCGGTCTGATTGGCTTGTCGGTATATGTGGGTGATAGAGGTATTAGTCCTGGTAGCAATACTCCTGGCCGCCTCCATTAGAAGACGCTGAGGGCGATCTGGAGGCGGTCCTTCATTCAGAAACTTCACTGCCACACTATTTTCACATTTATCAGATTCTATTTTCGCATTTGTCTTACCCTTCTCAAGGATAATCGTCGGAGATAGCCCAGAGCTAATACCAAAGTTGATCATGATGGCAAACGAAAATAAATAAAGGTAGGTAAAAGCCATGGCATTCCTGTGCCTAAGGACCCCTAGACATCCTTGTGCCTAAGAAAATTAATGATATCCTTTTATAAAAATTTATTATTAAACTCATATTTTATCAACTACTTGATTAGAAAGGATAGAGTCCTTTAAAATAGGTCCTTGAAAAGATAACAAAAAGGATAAACATGAGTTACATGACTTAGATTCCTAAATTGGACAACTCCTAAAACAATATAAACAACTAAGTCAAATCCGCACATCTAAAGTATAATGGTAACACAAATTCCTATCGTCCTGGATCATATGTGAATATCTTCTGGGGCTCATGGAGTACTCTTTCCCATTCCCTATCCTGTACTCTTACCCCTCCTGTGCTTTTTGACATGACTGGATTATGCCAATGTGAGCTGGGCATCTGGGAAGGGATAGAAATCGGGAAAAAGCTGATGGTTTGCGGCCTTTACCATGATTAGACCTTTTAAGTTCGAGTAATATTTAATTCCTGTTTCCTTACAGCTTTTCACTTCCCTCCTCCCCCTCCCCCCCCCTTCTTTTTTGGTGTTCTGATGCAGTGAATGCTCCAGAGTAGCTGAAGCTCGTTGGTTCCGATACTGTGAACATCCCTTACTTGCTTGGTAATCTACAGGTGCCCGATGCGTGGAATTCTTATTTGAGGTACTTATAAATTCTGTAAAAATCTAGACATTGCCTTGGTAGTCTCATGTCTCTGTAGTGCTTGATCAATGTGATGCAGTCCAGTTTAGATTTTACGTTCTTACGTACATATGTAGCTTGTTGAAGTGTATGGCAGAGTTCTGTTGAGTAGGATCAAGAAGGACGTGGGACCCACACTAGAACAGAAATCATTTCAGTTGACTTGTAAACGTGTTTGTGAATTGTGCCGTCTATAATTATGCGTTATTAGGAAGACCATTAGTTCTCTCACTAACCAACATGCTGGATCCCTAATGTTCAGTTTGATTTGGAAATAGATGAACAGCTTTCGTGCATGACTGAATACTTATATTCAAAATTGATGGAAACTTTGAACCAGTTCTGTGTTTCAGTCCTTACCGGGAAAAGGGGAGAAGCTGTAGCCTTTTACAATTGGCTTGGTAGTGAGTCCAAAACCCAAGGGGAAGAGTGGATCATAGTGTTAATCACCAAAATTCATCATGAGCCGACTTATGTTCTTGAACCTAGTTGGAGAAAGTTTTGCCGTAAATCCATAATCACTGAAAAGAATGTCAGCTCCTGGTAGCCATGCCGCAACGAAATCGTCTAGATATGTCAGAGAGATGGGGCTCAATCACCAGAGGTCGGCTGGAGATGAGGACTACAACACACTTTATATGCTTGCATACGTTCTGGATTTTTAAGTTCAAATTGTCTCCCTTGGTTTCAGCTTAAGGTGGATCTCCGACAACAAGAACCAAGAACCAGTCTATCCACACAGACAAAACTGCACAGATTGTGCACATTTTTTTATGGGGCCCACAATGGATTCCACACGAATGATCCAAGCCGTTCATTAAATGTAAAAAAACTTTTCAAAGGTTCCTATGAAAAATTAGTTCAATCCAATACCTATAAGTTCTCGATTCAATCATCTAACTTTTCATTAAGATTTCAAGAAAATGAAAAGTTAAATAATAATTAGATCAAGTACTTATAAGTATCGTATTAAGATGATTTTTTATGGAGACCATTGAAAAAGTATTTTACATTCAATGAACAGTTTGGATCATTTGTGTGGGACCTATAGTGGGCCTCACAAAAAAATATGTGCACAATCTATGCATATATGTACGGACAGATTTTCTGCGACAACAATGGCATAGGAGAAGTCCTTGGACGTAGAGTTTTCACTACAGACAAGTACAGACAAGTTCTGTGCTTGGGTCAACGGCAGATTTGATGGCATTCAAAACGAAAAGGATTTTTGGTACAGATGAAAAATCTGTACCAGCTAGAACAAAATGGTGGTTCCTGCCAATTTCAAACAGTGTACTAAATATCAGAATTAATTGACGATTAAAATCGCTGGCTGGGCTTATTTGACTAGATCCGACTAATTGCTATGTGGCTATTAATTGCCAATTACTAACTGCTATGCGCCGATTAATTGTCAATTACTAAGTCTTGAAGCTCAAAGGTGGCCGACTAGCGCCTAGCGACTTTTTAGAACATTAATTTCAAAGGGAACAATACGCGAAGAAATGTAGTATGTACCAAGTACTGGGATACTCTCAACGGTTCCGAGTATTAAAGTGGAGCCAGAAAAGGTCCACAAAATGCCAAGACTATCTAGTTCCCTCGGTTCCAAAAGAGACCGGAGAGGATCCTTTACCCATATCAACTACTAGTAACTGGATGGAAAACTCTGGCGCATTACCCAAAAGCCTTCCAGAGTTCAAAATCATTGTGGTAAAAAGTAAAAAATAAAAAGAAAAAAGAAAAAAAAAAGGCAACTTCTGAAGTGCAATTATTTAAAATCGGAGTGCACAAAAATCATTTCCCTGAAGAATATAAATGTCTTCCTGTCCTTGATTGTGTGGTAATAAATCAGAGCTTCTGTAACAATTCAATGTGTTTGAGTTACGACCCTATAATTTGGAAAATTTTCAGTGCCGAGCGGGTTTACGTGGTGCCCGCTCGCGCATCCGAGCCGTCTATTGCGTATTTGAATGATTTAGATTTGGAGAGAGAATAAGGAGAGAGAAAGTGTTAGGGTGAGAGGAGAGAGAGAGTTTTAATCTGAGCCGTCCAAAAGTCTATTGGACGGCTCGAATGCGCCGAACGATACCATGTAGGATATATCCGCTCGGCACTGAAAAATCACTCAATCCTATAATCTAATGGCCATTCCTATCATTAACCAACATTTAAGCTACCGAACATCCAATCCTATCTATAAATAGATTTGCTTCCTTAATATACACAGTTGACTCCAATCGATTGGATGGAAGGCTTAGTTTGGTTAGGTGATATGTTGGTGATATTACAAAAGTTTACACCAAAAAAAAATATTGCAATGGACAAATTAACATGCTGAATCACAGAAATCTCGCTTCCTTTAAAGAGATTGAAGCCCTCTACGGTAAAAAATCGGTACAGTAGAAAATCTCTGATTTGTCTCCTCCAGGATATAACAGCCCGATAATTTATCGTATGGTTCGGACCTACTCTGTACAAATAGGAGAACCCAAAGCTCCACAAATAAAACACCTTTACACTTTGCCCAAAACTCTCACGTGCATATAAAAAACTCACCGACTGGTTTTTTAGAGAATGAAGATGGGAGGGAGAATTGAGTATGAAAAGCTTAAGTGTTTTTACAAGTCTTGGTATTACTTATGCTAACAAAACCACTTATGCAAGCTATATATATAGGCAAGAAAGAATCCATATCATATCTTTTTATTAATGACTAAATCTCATATGATAGATATGAATCCAAACTATATCTTTTCCATTAATGACTAAATCCACTTAGATATGGATAGATTTGCTAGATATGGATAGATATGAAAGATATGCTTCTGATTCTTTCTAGATTTGCCTAGATATCCAAATAATCTCTAAAATAAGAGTCTCTCACACAAATATACACGTGACTTGTAAAAGTCTAGCACCAGAAGATGTATAAAAATTTAATATTAAAATAATAAATTTCCAACAATATATATACACAATTGAGTACATTTGAACAATTTTGATACGACAGTCATAAGAAGGCAAAGAAGGAGAAAGCTCTAGCTTTTCACATTTGGGTTGGTTGTGAGTCCAAAACCTAAGGGGAAGAGTGGATCATAGTGTGGATCACCAAAATTCATGGGGAGCTGATCCACGTTCTTGAACCAAGTGCGAGTAAGTTTTCCCGTAAATCCATAATCCCCGAAGAGAACGTCGGCCACGCCTTGCCCTTCTGTTCCCGGTAGCCAAGCCGCAACGAAAGCGTCTGTGACAGAGAGATAGGGCTCGATTACAAGAGGACGGCCCGAGACGAGGACGACAACGCACTTGATATGCTTGCACACTTTCTCGATTGTGCTCGGACCGGGTTTTGGGATTGTTAAGTTCAAATTGTCTCCATGGGTTTCGGCATAAGGCGGCTCTCCCACGACAACAATGGCATAGGAAAAGTCTTTCTTGGACTTGATAACCTCGGACGTGACATTTTCTTTGAAGACAAGTTCAGTGCTTGGGTCAATTGTAGATTTGATGGCATCCAAGATGGTCGTTCCTGCCATTTCAAAGGGAACAATCATGTCAAGAATTGTGTTATGAACTACTAGTAAACTATATGGTAAAAAATGATGTCGAATATCCAGAAAGCCCTATAGTATAGAGTTATAGGGCACGGTTACAGTATACACCTGTGCAACATTAATATTACTCCGTAATATTGTTTAAAAAAAAAAAAAGTACTCCGTAATATTGTAAATTGGGCCATATGATCCATAGCATACCCACAAAATTTCATATCTAAATATGGGGTTACGAGTAATTGAAACCATGGTGGGTGAGTAGTAACCTTGAGGTGGACATCGCGTGCACTTTGTTTGGGATGCGGATCACAGACCGACTCATACACATTACTCTGCATGTTCTATTTTCCTGTTGTTGCCATACGTGCCTTTAATCGGATAACTACCAACATAATTTTACGAGATTTTCTTGTTTAGATTTTCTCCTGAATCAATAGTTCTAAATTAGTTCTTTTCGATACAATTGTTGAAACTTTTTTCGAACGATGAAATAAAATGTATCGATCCATGATGTTTTAAGATGTCCGGAATAATGAAAAATGAAAAGGAACATACCAACAGTGATGTTGTTGCCGCCTTGTCCTTGCCAGCTGATAGTCCAGCCACCACATTGATAACCCAAATTGTTGGCATGACTTCCAACAACTAGGATTTTTGATGTCTTTTTGGGGAGAGGAAGCAAAGGAGTGTTTGGCTTCTTCCCATTCTTCAAGAGCACCATTGATTTCCTTACTGCTTCCCTTGCCAAATCCCTATGAGCCTGGTTCCATAAATTAATACTATATGAGAAATTAAATGAAATCAAAATTAATACGGAATAATTGGTTGTGAAAGTATATTGAAATGTGCTTCTCTTTAGTAGGAGTATTTTGTTTCAGCAGATTGTTAATAAATTAAAAAAAAAAAACTAACCTGGCTTCCAAGATGTTTGGCTAGGCTTAGATCAGCCATGGGATTCTCAAAAAGACCCATGGTGAACTTGACCCTCAAAATCCTACTTACGGCATCGTCAATTCGGCTTACTGGAATGACATTTTTCTTGACTAGCAAGGCCAAGTCACCAATAAATTCAGTATAGTTGTAAGGAACCATGACCTACTAGAAAATAAAGGTTAGAAACCCGTTAAAATATGATTTCACGTTTTCCATTAACAAAGACATGGTTCTTTCGAGCGAAAATCAACCAACCATGTCCATGCCAGCCAGAATCGAAGCTTGGACCGAGTACGTGTAGTTTGCATGCACCGGTGTGGTGATTTTGTCGATTCCTTGATAATCAGAAATGATGAAACCCTGGCAATAAATAATGACGAGTACTTTAATAATTGATAGTCGTTTAAGCTCTAACGAAAAATTTTCATTACATAGAAAATGCTCATTTAGGACGTTTTAGCTACATACCTTAAACTTTAGGGTATCTTTGAGGTATTTGGTGAGGAGATTGTAGTTAGCGTGCATTTTAACACCGTTCCAACTCGAATAAGATGCCATAATTGTACCGATACCCTTTTGGATGGAGTCTAAATAGGCAGGCATGTGAATTTCCAACAATCCATCCCAACTAATCACAGTGTTGTTTTCATTGATTCCCTTGACAGTGCCACCATCACCCACATAGTGCTTTGCACATCCCAGAACCTTTTCCCTTCAAAAATAGACAAAGGTAAAATGTGATGAGTAATATTGCAATAGAGGTAAATTAACAAAATGTGATCAAAATATGGAGGCATAGGGCTTACTTTCCACCAACATAAGGAACACCCTTTGGTGAATTCTCTGGGATTTCGCCTTGTAAACCATCGATGATACTCGTCATTTGTTGAACGATTTTATGATCTTCGCTATAGCTCTCGTAACAACGACCCCATCTCGGATCTCTGCATACCTATTGTTACACGATTTTGATTAATTGACTGAGTCTGTTAGTTACATCAACCGCAAAAATATTTGAATAAATTTAGGATTTATTGTTTTCTACCGCAATGCATGGTGCAAAAGCGTAAGGCACTCCGGTAGCTCTCACTTCAAGCGCGGTTGCAGCGCCAATCCTTTTCACTAGTTCTGGGTCCCTGCAGAAACGAAAACTCCATGGTACTGTTAGTACAAGCTTACGAGATTTCTACCGTAAAATCACAACAAAATAGAATTTTGAAGCTCGCCTGGTCGCTCCAAGGCCAACGTTGTGTGGGAAAATCGTAGCTTTATACACATTGTTGTGTCCATGGACAGCATCAACTCCATAGATCATCGGAATGCCAAGACGGTTTGAGAGAGCCCATTTTTGAAACTTGTTCACCATTTTAACCCAATCTTCCGCGGTACCATTAGTCCTGGGCACGCTCCCTCCCCCGCTCAGTAGACTCCCGATCGAATATTTTTTCATGATGTTAGCTGTGAGGTTTACTCTTTCCAGTTGTGTCATTTGGCCAAATTTCTCTTCCAGTGTCATTCTTTTTAGGAGGTCCTGGACTCGATCCTCAACGGGCTGTTTGGGGTCTAGGTATATCGCGTATCCTTTGGTACGTTTTGCGTCTATCGTGTGTATGGTTACACTTAGGAAAAGAAGCCCGACTAAGGGAATTACCCAAATCCTCGAAGCCATTGTCGAAAAACTTCTTTTAGTTTTTTCTCCTGCAAAGAAAAATACAGGGCTTTGAGTCAATTGCATGATGTGAGAGGAGAGAGATGACCTAAATTCTTTGTTATTTTATCACTTCAAAAAAGAAAAACATTTCTTGGAAAAAACACCGATATCTAACGACTTAATAAAATGGCTCTCATTTTTATGTTTATCTCGGCAATGAATAGATGGACGATTGAGATAGAATCTAAGTCATCCATTGCCGAAATGGACAGGTGGAATGGGGACAACATCTATTCATTGCCGAAATGAACACACGAGATGGGACAATAGGTCCCTGAGTTCTCATTAAATATCCTAAGGAAGGAATAGAAGGTTTCCTCCCTAATTATTGAAACCTTTGAAAAAAATTTAAGAGGTTAAAGTGGTCAATAAAACTTTAGGGCGATCACGATATTACCAATTGTTAGACTCATGACATATTTAAAAGGAGGAAAATAGGAAATTAAAATCATTCGTGCAGAAAATTATAGTATTTGTTTTTGTTTCTTTTAAAAAATTGAATACCAAGAACACTAATCAAGAGGGAAGGAGGGAAACCCTAACCTGATGACCGTTCGATAGGACAATAATGCCCCTAAAACAAAACACAAGGTATATACAAGATAAAATTATGCCCCTTGTGTTTTGTTTTTTCCTAATTAATCGGAAATTACTCTAATAATGAAAAAAGAAATGCTGAAGGTAGGGATATTTATAGGACCAAGAAGTTCTATGTTTGCCATGCCTAAATTGAGTAAAAGCATAAAAAGACGGAGAGACATTAATTGTGGATAGCATTGAAATAGACTCCGAAAATAATTCGAGGTCTAATCAAGAAACGGGAATGGTGCTGTGCGGGTGGTGCACAACATAGGCTGTTCGTTTAGTAATTCAATGGTCCAAATCTCATTTTCACCGTATAGTATCCGAGCCGTTTATTGTAGAGATGACATTTAGACCATTTGATTGACGAACAGACGGCTCGAAAGATGCACAACACGGTGTACTAGGTTTTCTAATAATGAATGAACGAACAATTATATATGAGTGTTTATTATAATCCGAATTGTTAAAAATCTTTTTTAGCTTTTCGAAATTGTTTACTCTCAATTAGCATAAGCAAAATGAAGTCAAAGACCAAAAAGGAAGAAGTCATAAGTTTTAGACCCGTGACGGTATTTCAAGGACACTGATTAATATTTTTAGAAGAAAAAGGTATTTATTCTATCAACCTTTTGACAGTCCAGTCCAGTCCACGCCATGTCATTATCTTTATCTTTCCATGTGGATAATTGGATTAAGAAACGGATTTCGGATTGAGATTGAATTTGGATCACAAAAGGCTCCTGTAACTGGGCATATATTTAGGTTATAGATGAATAGGGACTTCTTCTTTTTTTTTTCTTGAGAGGTTAATTGATGACTTCAAAATAAATAATGGGCGTTTTCCAAGCCAGCTACTTATCTAAACCACCATATCCTACGAAAAAGTTTTTGGCTGCAAATAGGATATGGGATCATGCGCGTGGTGCCCGGCGCACATCCGAGGAGAGAGGGTATTCGGATTTGGGCCATCGAAAACATGTTTGGATGGCTTAGGTGCGCGTTGGGCACCATGTGTCCTGTACCCTTTGTCGTCTTCAAACTTTGATGGGGTTTTAATTCACTTCTAATTACTAATTAACCTATTGGGGCTAGCCAAAAGCAAATATTGATTCTTTCTTTCGGGCTTTCAGTTAAGCTAAGTATGATTATGGACTTACATTTTGTTTTATGTACGTAATTCGGATACTTGTATTCTTCGATCTATCACTTGTAATGAAACAAAAATTCACTTCTTACATGGCATTCTGTGTAGAGAAAATAATCTTAAATGACCATTCGCCACACGATGACCATCAAACGGTGATACACAAAATTAGAGAGCTTTTCTCCAAATATTTTCGTGAAACTTTATGCTACTTAACAGAAGTTGACAACTTCTGTTAAGTCTCATCTAGTACTAGTTGTCCAGTTTTTGAAGTCCAATATTAGTAGAACATATATGTAGGTAAATAGATAAAAATGTACTCCAGAAGGAAAAAGGGATACTACAATAGAAAAAAAAGTTTCATAATGAGAAAGAAAATATTACGAACTCTAGGACTCTGTTTGTTAGGGCGTAAAATATTTTACTTATTTTTCGGTATTTGATTGTGTAAAAAATGAGGAAAACATTTTACATGTAAAACATTTTCGATTAATTGGATGAAAATGACTTATCTTTAAATCTTACGTACGTTATTTTCTGAAATGAACCTGCTACCCTCTACTACAATTTTCACTGCTCAGTTTCTTCGATCGTCAGTCTTAAGTTCTTAACCCATGTTCAATTCCAATATTCTCATATCTCTCCACTGTTTAAGCCCCCCTCTATCTACACTATTTTGTTAATTTTTGAAAATATTTTCAAGTGCTAATTAAACACTAGAAAATAAAAGTTTGAAGTTTAATTGTTTTCAAAAAAAACATTTTACATTGAAACAAATGGAGCCTAGATTCCAAAGTAATAACGACTTCTATATATGTGCTAATGTATGAAGCATAAGTCCATTTTGTGGACTGTTAGGCCCGGTGGTCTTGGCTTGGGAATTAAGAATTTGCTTCCTCCAAAGATTTCAAGTTTCATTCATCTTGTCAACAATATTTCTATGGGTCACCTCTCTCTCATGCATAAACGTATGAAATGGCTATCGGAGGGGCTGTATGGATTACTCCCAGGTGCGCTTAACCTGGCTTGAGACATCCTACATTACCAAAAAAAAGAAAAAAAAAAGAAATGGGAGAAATACTAATTGATGGCCTTATGACGAGGAATAATGTGCAAAAAAGTGCATTGCCTTTTGTAAAATAACTTCTTAAATTTTTGTTTAAAAAAAATGTATATTAATATCTATGAAATATGCGTATTATAATTCTTATGTTTTCATGAGCACTGTACAAGTATTTGTACCTAAAATAAAATCTGCCCAAAAAGAATATTAGATGTAAAATGGGAAATCTGCCGCCAAATGTTAGAAAAAGTGTAGTGGAAACAAGGAATATTGTCACCTTCCCTATGCATGAAGTGACCTAGTCTACGTGCATGCCTAATTATAACTCAAAGGCATAATTCCAAGTAAACCCCTTGAAGGAGAGAGAGAATGTCTGAAATTTGAATCCCATAAACAACAAAAAGGTCCAAAACGAAAGCATGAACGAAGAAAAGAAAAGGTATATCTGATATGGAAGAAATTTGAAAGAGTGCAAAGAAGCCCTTAGGAAAAATGCTTATAAAGGCCCCTGGCCTCTCTCTCTCTCTGTCTCTTGTCTCCCAGATTATCATCCTAGTTAGCTAAGAAAAACCAACCCTAGAAATTAAGAAAGGTCATTTATTTCTAAAGATGGATCAAAAGCGTAAATCTGCCGCACCAGGTCGGGAGTTCGTCGATCTTGATCCGGATACGCAGTTAGAAACGGAAGAAGATTGCGACACGCTGCTCATCATGTTGCCCGGTTTGTTTCTTGAGAGAGACTGTTCACAGCGGGGTGAATCTGGATTGTCCAAAATGTCCGGATTTTAAAAAAATTTTTTCGGAAAAAATTTGTTTAAAATCCGGACTGTTCAAAACCGGATCCGCCTCCGTAAAACCTATTTACGGAACCTTCCTAAATAAGTTTTTCTCTTGTTTCTTTACTTTCTTTTTTTAAGTTCTGTTGTCTTGACTAGATTAATAGCGGAAAAATATAAAGTATGGGAGTACGTAGTACTGTTATGGGAGTAGCAGTAAAGAGATTAATAACACACATCTCCCACCATGTTGTAACGTTTTGTGGGATAAAATTTAATGTTCATTTTACTAAGCGCTTGATTAATTGTCGCTTGACTACTTCTTGCCTCTAGGTGGTGGTCCAATACCTAGATTAGGCAACCCATTAGTCCCCCGCCTTGGCGTTTAGACAGGAGACTAGCTAGTCGGCGTCTAAACGCTAGGTGACCCTTTTCTGCTATTTTATCGCCTAACGAATTTTAAAACATTGAATTTGACATTTTAATCCAGACAAATAGTTGTGGTGTAGGAGCGATATCATGAGAAACATTAGTTATCTGATGTGACGCTATCTGATAAATCTACATACCCATGTGAATCATGTGATTGACTTATTTGACATTTAAGATGCCACATGAGATGACTTTCCAATATAACTTACAAATATGGAATGCAGGATTTTTGTTAGCACGAGAAAATCTTATTCACGGAGGAGCCGTGAATACGATTTTCGGCGCTCAATCTCAGCCATCCAAAAGTGTTTTGGACGTTTGCATTGAAAACAATCTATTTTAACATTAAAAGATTATCTATTACCGTTAATAGATTGTTTTTAATCCAAATAATCCATAAACACTTTTGGACGGCTGAAATTGCGCGAAGCCGTGAATAACTTTATTCACGGTTTCTCTTTTGTTAGTACATGTTTCAATCTAGTTTACAAACTAAACTTATTGGAATACAGGATTAACTTATCGAATTGAGAAATTGGATTCAAAAACCATTAGCATTTGGATATGAATTTTGAAAGTACTTTTAACTGAAAAAAGAGAGAGAATCGGGATGACCAACCAAGAAGCAGCAGAACAAAGAAATCTCAGGGATGCAGACCATGTCAACTAATGCAATTGGGTGTTTGTACAGGTTTCGCAAGGGAGCAACTGAGGCTTCAACTGACCACGGCGCAAACCCTGAAGATCACGGGAGAACGCCCGCTGGCCAATAACAAATGGCTCCGTGTTGAACGGGAGTATCCGATTTCAACGAACTGTGACACCAGTAGAATCAGTGCAAAGTTCCAGAACGGCATACTGTATGCTCGGCAGCCGAAATCAGTCCTCTATCCCGCGGTGAAAGGAGAAAAAAGTGAAACTCGGAAGGCAGTTAATGAAGCCCCTAAGCCTGACCAGAAGTCCGCAAATGACCAGCCGCGGCCTCAAATGCCAGCTAGTGAAGTCCAAAAGGCTAATGAAAAGCCCGCAGATGATCAGCCGTGGCCTCAAAGGCCTGACCAGAAGCCGGTAAATGATCACCCGCAGCCTCAACAGACTAATGATCAAGACACGAAATCAACAGTTGATCCGTCTAAGCAGAAAGAAGGGAAGAAAAGCAAGTCAGTGGACGATGGAAGTGTAGGTAAAGGAGATTTGGAGAGGGAGAAAGGTGAGGAGGAGGAGGAGGGGAAGAGAAATAGGGTTGATGAAGACGGGAAAGGGAAGACGAGGGAAACAAGCGAGGGACAAGAGAGTCGTGGTCGTGCTGGTGGTAGGGCGCCACTCCTGGTGGCGACGGGGAGTAGGCCAATGGGGAAGGTGTTCATCAACTTGGTTGTGGGTATTTTGCTGGTCCTTGTGATTGGGATTTATGCTAGAAATTGGATGAAGGCTCTGCCATGGAGTAGGGAAAATGAGTCTTGATGTCTGGTTAGGACATAGTGTTGTATTTGGTATATCTATGACATGGGTTTGTCAGCTAATATGAAGTGAATAAAAAGGAGTACTTTCAATTGCAGCAACTGAATGCAAGTGAGGTTTATCCGTTTATGTGGATAACCGAAAAATAACACAAATAAAATAGGTATATGATTAACGATACTGTATGAATTGGGGAATGGTATTGTACCGGCACTTGGGTGCCTGGGAGGTTTTGGGTTCGAGCAGCATCGACAACCTTGTGGTACTTTAACTCGGTATCCCGTGAAGTTTTTGGGTGCAAATAGGGTATAGTCCACGTGGTATCTGAGCGCGTATCCGAGTTGTCCAGAATTTTAGAGAGAGAGAGAGAGAGAGAGAGAGAGAGAGAAAGAGGAGAGAGAGTGGTCGGCAGAGGGAGAGAGAGTGTTCGAATCTGGGCCGGCCAAAACACATTTGGACGGTTGGAATGCGCACTGGGTACCGCCATGTGGTACCCAATTTGCACCGAAAAACTTCTCTAGAAATCGTCTCTCTCTCTCTCTCTCTCTCTCTCTCTCTCTTCATTTTTGTGGAAACACAAATCATCTCACTCCCGAGCCGTTCTACTAGTATTAAAATCAATTCTCTCTACCCATTTTTGCAAACAAAAATATCTCTCTCACACACACTTCAGGTAGTTTTGAATTAAAAAGTAGGGAGCGACTTTTTTTCATCTTAATTCAATTTTTTTTTTTTGCATTTGGTAGTTTTGAGTCACACTTTTGTGACTTATTGGTTCATCTCCATGAGCGGAACCAAAAAAGTAAAAAAATTTGATCGAAACATATATATATTTTTTTAAAAAGACAAAAATAAGACAAAAAGACATCTCTCTGACTTATTTTTTGTCTTTTTCAAAAATTATTGGGTTCCAATAAAAAATTTATACTTTTTTTTTACTCTCATCGAGACGAGCCAATAAGTCACAAAAATTTGACGCAAAACTAACAAATGCAAAAAAAATTTGAATAATGATAAAAAAACACTTCCTACTTTTTAATCCAAACTCACCCGAACTGACTTCTGTTCTAAAAACAGTGAACGGGGTAAATTAATAGATAAATCAACGTTCATCAAGTTCATTCCTCTGTTCAACTATTACTCCTACCTCTTTTTCAATACTTTTTATCCTCTATTTTTTCTGGGGGTTAATTTTAGAAATAGCCCTCTAGTTTGCGTGCAATCTCAATTTCGTCTCTCTAGTATTAATTGTATCATTTTTAACCTTGTAGTTTATATTTTGTCTCAATTTGGTCCCTTTCACTGACGGTGTTATTAGAACTAACGGAACTTTGGTGCAAAATTGACATTTCCCTCGTAGACGGACGAAATTGAGACAAAATGCAAACTAGAGGGATTGCTTTAAAAATTTACATTTTACTTTGGGAAATTTATAGAAATGGTCCTCCTAGTTTCATTGGAGTCTCATTTTCATCCTTCAAGTATCAATTGCAACTCTTTTGACCTTCAAATTTGGTTTTCGTACCAAGTTGCTCCAATTGATAATGTTTGTCAACCAAATTTGACCGAAAATATCATATTAAGGGTAGATATTATCAATTCGACCAATTTGGTACGAACTGCAATGTCCAAACTGCTATTAATCTAATTTCCGTCCAGTTTGGCTGACAGAAGTTATCAATTGGACCAATTTGGTACGAAAACCAAATTTAAAGGTCAAAAGAATTGTGATTGATACTTGAAGGATGAAAATGAGACTCAAATGAAATTAGGATGACCATTTCTATAAATTTCCTTTTACTTTTGATTTTGCAAAGACAAACTCATACATAATATCTTTCTCACCTTAATTAATTTGCTTTGATTGAATAATCAAAATATATTAGGGAAATAAAAAATATTATTACAGAATATAATACAGATAATTTTATGAAATTTGAAAGAAATCCCTTAGTTAAATAATTTTGTATTGGGTTTTTTTTTTCTTTCAATAGATTTATCTTGATTTTTACAATCCCATTATGTTCTTTTTTACGCTATTTTCATAACAAAATGTTTCATAACAACTTTTTCCTTATTCACCAAAAAAAAAAAAAATCTTTATTTTTGCTATTAGAAAGAAAGAAAAATGTTTCATGTAAAGATTAACAAAGTGTTTCATAACAGTTTTTTTTCGTAATCGCATAGAAAAGAACATATATAACCGGATTGTAAAAATTAAGATAATCCATTGGAAAAAAAATCGATGCAAAGATATTTAACTAAGGGATGCTTTTCGAATTTTATAATATTATTTGCAATATATTTGAAAATAAATTTTTTAATTTCTTCAATACATTTTGATTATTCAATTAGAGAAAGATTTTAGGCGTGAGTTTGTCTTTGCAAAATAAAAAAATAAATTTTTTCTAAAATAGTCCCTCTTGTTTGTATTTTGTCTCAATTTCATCCCTCTAAGAGCGAAATGTCAATTTTGCCCACGAGTTCCTTTAGTTTAATAACGCCGTCAATGAGAGGGACCAAATGGAGACAAAATATAAACTATAGGGTTAAAAATGACACAATTAATACTATAGGGACGAAATTGAGATTGCGCTAAAACTAGAGGGACTATTTCTAAAATTAACCCTTTTTTTTTTGCTGATTATATAGGCGAACTTTGTGGGTTTATTCCCCTCAAAGTTTTCTTTTCTTTTTTTACCCCCTGAATTCGAACGATTTAATAGGACTAAGGACTAAGAGTGAGTTCAAAATACTCCTTTGTGTGAGTTGAAAGGATAGGAAAAAGGGGGGAAAAAAAAAAAAGAAGAGGAGGAGGAGGGAAACGGGTTGGGTCGGGCGGTTTGGGTTTGACTTGACTCATATTCGACCTGAATTATTTCAATTCGTTTACTATTTGACCCGTATTCAATCCGCCTACATTTGACCTTCGACCTATTTTAACCCGTCCATTTGCCACCTCTAATAAAGACTAATGAAACTGTATGTAATTAGGACTGATAGTGTAATGACTAAATGGGATTTGCATGAATGATGCCAAACCCTACACATCCTATTAAAGGACAACTAAACTGTCCCCATCAATACATAATGTAGAGGCCAGGGGTGCTGCCGAGAGTACCCTTAACCTTTCAAGACTCCAGAGTCTGGTGAAAATTAGAAACATCCTTTATAATCCTTATGCAAAAGCAATATAGCAGTTACCAAAAGAAATCTTGGTTAGTACATTAGACAAATCAGAAGCCAGTAAAGGGTATTCACATTTAGAAATCCCAAACAGAAGTTTGTTGAACATAACTCCAGCAGGACAAGTTTTGAAGTGTCATATATGTCTCAAGTGATTCTCAGAAAACAGATGTATCATCAAGTTAAAACTACAAGTCATTCCATTTTCACCTTTATAGACCATGATCGAAGCAGTTGATGAATCAGTTTCCCTTTTCATTAGGGAACTCCAAGCTCACAGCAACCCACTTGCAGTCATCAATGGGAAGCAGCACAATGCCCTTGGGGAATGTAATTTCGGGAATGCATGTATAAACTCTGACTTTGTTGCCGAGCAAGTAACTCTTCACCTCCGCATTCTTCTCTCTCTTTGAATCAGTGGTTGCCAGGGTCGATGATTTAGGCGGTGATTTGAATGAAGAAGGTGATTTCCCACTTCCAATAGTTTCTTCCACGTTCGGTAATGTTGGAGATTCCATAGTACTTAAGGGCACATTTTCGGTGGATACCACTTCTTCGTCTGTCAGAAAGATGAATGAGTAGACATAAAACACATGGGGAAAATTTTGGCAATTGCTATTTTAAGGGAGATTTCGACATATAAAGCTAGACTAGACAGTACCTTAAAAAAGATGTAAGATACAAAAGGGTCAGGAAAAATGTTACCATTAGTTTCTTCAGCCTGTTTCACAAACTCTTTGGAAGGGTCTGGGCTAGGTGAGCATTTGAGCATTTCTTCTACGGAGGAACCCCCTGAAGTAAGATCACCACACCTGGTTGATTTACCTTAACCAAAGAAGTAAATTTGAACTTGTTAAAGCATTGTTGTGCTTTCCCAAGAAGAAGCTAAATAATGAATTCAATGCAATAGACCATGGCCTGTTCCATAAATTGGTTCCGCGCTCACGCCTACACATACAGAGATGCTGTTGCAACTGAGATTATTATCCATAAATCTAGCAGCTTCTACATCCAGGCTTAACAAGTATGCGTGAAGTGATTGCTGTCAACCAATTTTAGGAATGAATCCGTAACAGCGATAGACACACCTTACAACATGGAAGCAAAAATGACATTTACGGTAACTCAAACAGGAGCCCAAGAGGAACCAAAAATAAAAACGTGTGGGGGATACTACTTTTTCTTTATATTCTGGATCCTAGAGTTGGAGATCTTCGTTGAAGATCTTTGAACACCCTTTCATAATCCTAATCCAGATCTCAAGTGTTCAGACTCATAGAATATGTACTTCTGCCTACCGTTGTCCAATAACCTAACACTGGACAGAGATTTCAAGTCAAACAGTTAGGTTAATTACTTTCACTAGAAACATATAAAAATTTGCTTAAAAGTAACAACTGATATGCAGTGCAGTTTCATTGCAGGGGACGTACTCTAGGTCTGTTCATTAACCTTATCTTGTCATAAGGGAAGCAACAAAAGCACAAAGAGCTATCTTCTCACAAATTACCATATAAATCAGTAAGATTAGCGTCGCATGTTTTCCATTGTCATAATTATGATCATCAATCTATAGGATAGTCGGACTATGACCTGCGCTAAACAAAATAGAAGGTCAATTGAAAGAAGAAGACATACAGCTCTTCCAAGTTCTGAAGTATGAACATGTAGCACGATGAAGATTCTGTATGTCAAACATTCAAAACCAGTGGCATAGATATTTACAAGGTTGAGGGACTTACGCTCCACAAAAGCCGTGTAAGCAACCTTTGCAGCATTTTGCTCTGCCAGTTTATGGGATTTCCCCCCTTTCCCCTGGAAAATTTCTCCTTCTACTTCCACAGTGGAGAAGAAGGTCAGCGTATGGGGTGGACCGCATTTTTCAGTTTTATATTCTGGCAAGGTAAAACCTTCACTCTGAGCCAACTCTTGCAAGAGATTCTTGTATAATCGAGAGTCAATCTGCACGAATAGGAAACAAGCCATAGTCAGACTAGAAGTAAATCACATCTATACACACATTTAAACAATAAACAAAGAAAAAGGGCAGAAAATTTGTAATGACTAATGAGTACAATAAAGAGATGCATCTTAAAACTTGCCTCTTGAAAGGAATCCAAGGACAACGACATCAAAGCAACCTTTGCAGCAACATGTTCTGCTTCCTTTAAAGTCCTAAAGTGCCCCGGACTGTCAAAGGAATGGCCGTCAATGGTAACTGTTGCCTGGAATTGAAGAGCATGAGGTGGGCCTTCACTTTTACTAGAGTACAAAGGTGGATCAAGAGTTTTGCTTTGAGCATAATTCTGCAGCTGCATCTTGTACTTGTGTTGTTTACCTATAATCATCAGGCCAGCGTAAGATGCAATTTTGTTTAAGAAAAGCAAGTAAATATAGCCACATGTATGCATAAGCATGTCACTGATTGAATTTCTTACCAACTTTCACATCTGACTCATTTGAAGGCATTATTGAGCTCATATGTGTTTCTTCAGTCTCAGCCCCTTCAGCAACGGTTTGGATATCTACAATTAAGTGAAGCGAATACAATTGAGATGCATAAACTACAGAGTGGAATTTGCAAAATAATCAGGGCGGGCAGAGTTCTCATCCAACAACTATTTGAAAACTAGATTATCATCAGACTCCTTAAATTTCAATGCAGAATGGTCTCAACATTTGCACAAGCAACCTAAGCATATGACCTCTTTCACTGTCATGGCTTACAGGCTTATAAACAACACTTATCGCATGATTCACATCAAAGAAAAGATGTGATTAAGAAATTTTCTTTACAGGGCAGTTTACCCCATCGGCTTTTTCATGAAAACAAAAGGCAATTCTGTCTAGAACAAACCATTGTCACGAGGACATAATTTGTTCGTGATTCACAAAAGCAGTCACTGGAACAAGTATGAAAACATAATGTAATACTAGTATCCTATCAGGCAATCCTGTTGAGGCAAGCAGGAAGGAAATGTGAAATCGGATACAAGTTGTTGGGTATAGCAAATTATGATGCTTGTGATAGATAGAAACTATAAGTATATCCGTGTAGGAAAAACCTTAGATATAATGCTTCAATTGGCATTATTCACAACATATGAGGTTTCTAACTTATTCTTGCTAGAGACGACAACATATACTCCCATGTTCCACCCATTTGTATATCCACTTATCTTCAATAGCAACATATCTAATTCCTTGGTATAGGCCTTTTTTCAGCAGCTGTCCGCAAATAATCAATCTTAGTATGGGAACAGGACATGCTCACAGTCAAATAAAACGACAAAAGGACTAATAAGAAGTTGTTCAGCAGCTCTTTTTTTTTTTGGATGGCCGACGACATATTATTCGGGTTGGTCATAGTTTAATTTCTTCATTCAATCCCATAAGCAGCAAATACGAACATAAGGACATACAGATGTACACAAATGCCATTTAACTGTTTAAGCAAGTGGCCGGTCTATACAGAGTTTTGCACTTTAATTGGGACCCTGCAAGTGGGTGGTAGGATTGGCCCCATCTGGGGTCGTCCTAGGGGAGAAGGGGGACCTGGACCTTGCACAACTTCAAATATTCTCAGGTATAATACTAATTTCTAGGTTAATTAGGAAAAATTCTATGGGATTAGTCCCTCCAAGTCCTTTGAGTTATTTTTTTAAAAAAAATTCTATATGTGGGGTAAAAATCCCTAAACTTCAAGTTATCAATATTTTTTAGGTTGCATGTATAAAACTAAATAGTGGCTACACATCTATACACAATATCGTCTCTTCTTCGGTCTTCGCAAGTAGCAATATATACTTATAAGTATGTATTTGTATGATTAATATGAAAATATCAATAATTGGGCCCCACTAGACACAAATCCTGTGTCTGGTCAGTGTGCGTAAGCTGGCCCGGACACTAAGTTATAAAAAAAGAAAAAAACTGTGAGAAATATACATTCTGTACCTAATAAATCAAACAAGAACCACCAACATTTTCATCAAAACGTAAAAAATATAACTACTCCGAAAATACTTTAAAAACACCGAGACCATCAAATACAGAGACAAAGGTACGAACCAGGAGAAGCGAAGTGGAGGAAGGCAAGCATGGCGGCTTCGTTGAGAGCATGTTTGGAGGATTTAGAGACGGAGGGGGAGTCGAAGGAGACGCCATTGACGGAGACGGATGCTCTGAAATGCGGGGCGTGGTCTGGTCCGTCTTTGATGCAAGAGTACTTTGGCAACCCCCATTTGTTCCCTTGGCACACCTCTTGCAGCTTCGTCTTGTACATTTCGTTTTGTTTGGCCCTCCTCAGTCGCCGCTCAGAGAGAGAGAGAGAGAGAGTGGAAATGCAGGGATTATTTGGGAGTGCATGGATGAGTGGGCTGATGCTAGTGACTATTCATGCGTGTGTGTGTGTGTGTGTGTGTGAGGGAGAGAGAGAGAGAGAGAGAGAGAGAGAGAGAGAGAGAGAGAGAGAGAGAGAGAGAGAGGCATGCCATTGTCGTGATTAAAATATCTGAGATTTCTCAAACATTCCGTCGTGAGCAGTTACAAGGATAATAACGGCCGTTTGGAACTCGAGGAAAGAAAGAAGAGGAAAACTTTGAGGAATTAAATTAAATTTTTGGTTTGGTATTTTCCTCTCTATTTTCTCTCAAACCAGACGTTATTTTCACGGTACCAAAAAAAGAAAATGAACCAAACCGTGTATACATAGCTCAAAGATTGGCTTATTATGAACTCATTCAAACCAGTCTGCTAATATAAATGAGCCAAGCTCGATCAACTTGACTCGATTATGTTTTCATTTGCGACCGAACCCCATACGCAAGTACGAATGTTCAAATTCTTTAGCTCGTTAAGGCTCGTGAGTTCCCCCCCTTCTTTTTTTTCTCTTTGAATTTCGCTTTTTGCATTTTTAGCTTTTTGAATTATGGACAGAATGAATTATTGAATCTGAAAAGTGTTTAAGAGATATGTGCATAATGTATTTCGCAACGGGATTAGTGTTTGGAAAATATGTGTCGAAAACATTGTATAAGTGCTGAGTACTGCCATGTGTACATATGCAATGTATATACTTCGAACCATTTACATATGGGTTTTGTGGAGCCCAACTTGGGTCTTACAAAGATGATTCGAACTGCTTATTATTTTTATAACATTTTTTATGGAGCATTGTAAAAAATCAGCTCAACCTGATATCGGTAATGATTCTTTTCTGAATTTGTAGGCGTGAAACTGAGCAATTAAGTAGTTTCGCCTCCACAAATTCAAAAATTTTATTACCAATATTGGGATTGAGCTAATTTTTTACAGGGCTCCATAAAATTTTATTTTAAAAATAATGAGCGGTACAAATCATCTTTGTGGAACCCGAGGTGAGCTCCACAAAACTTATCTGTACATGATATGTTCAAACTCATACGTATCCATAGCTTTTTCAATAAGCGCTTATGTTAAATAAAATGGAAAAAATACAAAATGAGAAGTCAAAAAACTCCTCCCACCCTAGTTTTGCCTTAAGTTCTCTAACATCAAAAAATCAAAAATGCATTTTCATGGAATGCATTGTGGGTGAGACCATCCAAACATGAAACACCCACAAGTGTAAAATGTAAAAAAAGGAAATGGATAAAAGTAGAAAACCAACAACCCCAAATCAGGTTGGCTCAAGCTTGATTTGCAAAATGGTCACTGAACTCGAGTTAAAACTTTGAGCTAGCTAAAAACTTCACAAACGAGCAGCAGCACACTGCGGACTCAACTCGGTTCAACGGTAGCCCAAAATAAGGTGCTTTGTGGGAATCTCAGATCCAAACTTTTGACAATGTAATGGGCAAAAAGGGAAAAAAAAAATCTTGATCTTATTTCACAATGCTTCATGTACTGTTTCGTATTCAACAGATCTTCTCTCCCACTCTGTTTCAATATCTTTACAATTGCATCCCTTCGTATCCCTGTTTCATTCTCTCACACAATTACAAGGTGAATCCGGAAAAGGTAAAATGCCAAGTTACTTCAATGGGAACAGGAACAACCAGGTTCTTTGCCGCCACTAGAAGCCAACTGGTAGCTATTTTCCCAGGTGTCTGCGGGAGCTGCTTGTGCATGAGGGACATGGCGAGGATGCTTCTCTCTCTTGTCCCCCTTTATCTGCTTCAATGCATGCTTGAGGGCCGGTAACAGAGCCTCCACACACTCGGCAACTGCATTTGGATTCCCCGGCATGTTGATTATCTAAAAAGCATAGCAAAACCAGGAACAGTTTCAATCGATTCCATCATAAAATCCCACTTTTGGGCTAAGGGGTTTGAGTCATATGGTACATATGCTAGTAAATAGTATTCCGAGAATATTTTCATGAAACTAAAACTGGAAAAACATATCAACATCCATGAAATTGTACACATATTTGCATATGTAAGGTTACACTCAAGGACTGAAATTTCATTCAAGTAGGTCTTAATGGGGGAAAAAAAACATGGAAGCAGGAAAGTAAGACATGGCTGTGCCTTCTTTCATGATAACCATTATGTTGTAAGCAGTAGCATTTTATAACCAAATGAGGCAGAAGAAATGCAATGAAGCTCGGTGCATGCCCTTAGGCAACACTCCTAGGTCACTTTAAGAGTAACCACCAGTGTACTATTAATTTGGAACTCGCACTAACATGTCTGCTACTACAATCTGTAAGAGAGAGAACATCATTTGCATTTAAAAAACAATAACTGATAAGCACTCATTAGAATCTTATCAAAAGGGGTTTGGACTTTGGGGTGTCCTATCAAATTCATGGTATCCGAAAGGTACCATTTCTTTTCCATACAGGCATTTACTAGATTTATGTTTCTCTCAGCCTGCATATATCTATACACAACAATGCCTCTGATAGGTGTTGGATAGCTTGATACAAAATTTGGGCTCATTTCTGAATACTCCAGCTTTTGGAATAATGGGCACCTTTCGTCTTAACAAGCTGTCGACCTTAGAATTGCCTTGGTCTTGGGTTCAAGACTCTCTCCATTTGCATTAGTCACTTGTTTACATTTTCTATTTTTGGGCATCTTGCACATGAGGGAGGATGTTTTTTTTTTGGGTAAATCTATGAGGGAGGATGTTGGATAGCTTGATATACCTAATAGGTCAATTTTCTACCAGCTTAAACTTTTTAGATAAATGGTAACTTAACAATAGGGTGCAGGGAGATCAAGTGCTATATTTTCAAAGGCTTCCAACTGCACTTACCAGTGTTGATCCTCTTATACCAGCAGCAGAGCGTGAGAGCATAGCAAATGGTGTCACCTGCTTACAAATTATCGGAAGATAATCAAGAAAGAATCTATGGCTAGTACATTTAGGATAACAATCAAGGATGGAGAAGCAACAGAACAGCAAGGGAAGATAAAACTTACTAATTTGCTTTGTTATAGCAGCCTCGTATTATTTTCATCAAAGCACCTACTACTAGTCAGTCATGAGCTGGTTTTCGGCTATTATTATATGCATCATTATGTAAATCGCCTAAGTAAAGATCATTGATGATACAGTAGCTGCGGTCCATAGATATGACACTTAGTTGCTGACCACTATACTCGTTATTACTTGAACCCAAATGCTACGGAGCAATACAAGAGTCTTTAGTGGGCTAAGCAACAAAGACTTTGTAAGAAAATCACTGTTTCTGTCCCACTAGTGACTCCTTAGGGCACTATTGACCATTCATTACTCTCATTTCATATGAAAATGTGTGCAGGGAAGAACTGGCAATTCTGTGTTTCATTGACAAAATAAATCCAGTTTTCTTTTGAATAAACGTCAAGAATCCCACGTTGAAACAAACACTAGGGGGATATTTAAACACACATAAGTGCATATGGAATGTTTAATTGTAAAGCTCATGAATCCATTTCATTTCATAAATAGCGTAATTCCATTTTATTTCCAGGTGCTTGAGCTAAACCACCAAAATTTAAGAGACTCCTATCAGACATGGATCTACACAGCATCCCATTGTATATCCCACTAACTGAGGTGAAGACGTGAAGTGAATTTAGTGGAAGGCCTAATCAAAATTCAGTCTCTCCCAAATGAGCACTACTAAAGACCAGAATGCCTACAACATAAACAAGCTCATTGGAAAGCTCCTCTTACCTTCAGACTCTCTTGCATCATGACATATAGAAGACCAGGAGTTTCTTTCTCTATCACATCTTTTGTTGCTTCAGGGGTAACATCTCTGGGGGTGAAACCAGTACCACCTAAATTGAAAATTCATCAGAAGGGGAAAGAGAAACCACAACAGATTTTCACTAAACAAAAAAGGTGCTTGACTTGGAAAACCTTACCAAGCGTAAGAATGAGATCCACTTGGTCAACATCACTCCATCTCTGCAGAACGTCCTTGATTTTAGACACCTCATCAGGAACCACAGCTGTTGCAACTATCTTTGCTCCTCCTAATCTTTCTGATGACGAAGTAACCACAGAAACAGCCCTTGGACCACTGCAGATTCATATATTCAAGAACAAGTTCAACCATAAGACTATGATGATCTCAGTAAAAGTATTCTCAATAGATAGTAAGTTGTGATATAACGATCTAAATTAAGGAGCAAAATTAAACATCTGAAAGATTAACAAATCTAACAGGCCAGCATCATAGTTGCAATTTTTTTTTTTAAAATTGACGAAACTACATGCAGGATTTCTTGCCTCACAAGTTCCTTAAAATTTTATGATCTAAAAGTTCGTTCCTCAAAATTTCTATCCAAGTGAATGAGGTAATAGCAAGAGACTCAAACACAAAAAACTTTGGAATGCTAATAAGGAGAGAGATAAGGTAACGAGATAATGCAGCTATATAATTTCTTGTCTTCATCTCCTTTATGACACATTTTTCAAGTCTCTTATCTATAGTTTCTAACACAGAATTTTTTTTTCTCGAAAAAAAATCTTGAGATTGTAAGGGTCACCACTTCTGTGAGCCAGAGGCAGATCTGGATATCAAATTGGAGTATACAAATAACATAGGTTCTATACAAAACTTACTTTATATGCATTGACAGCAATATGATGTACTAGCACCATACAATAGAGAGACTATCAATAATAGGGTCTTCCAGCGGATCAAAAAAAAAATAAAAATAATAGGGTCTTCCATATCTTTTTCCTTTTCCTTTACTTTTTTTACCAAACGCTGTCAAACTTCTAGCTGATAAGAATACCAAGAATGTGGAAACATAGAACATAGGTGAGACTGGACTGGATGTGTCTACTCTAAGCACAATAACGTGCAAAACAAGTTACTCAATAGTTGTCGCAAAGAACTCAGTACTTCCCTGTTCCACTTTAACAAGGCGCACAATCTACTTTGCTTTCTACTGTGGCATTAATGTAGTGACCTTTTAGGAATGATGATCCCAAGAGGTGTATCTTCATGCCTCAAATCGCCCTAAATCGCATTAATGTAGTGACCTCGTCTCTTTCTCTCTTCCCAACTGCCCCCATCGCATGTCAACTTTTCCCCAACAGGATTGGTCCCCTCACACGTGTTATGGAAGGTACAATAATAGTCATCTCTAAACACAAGTAGCATACGAGGCATCCTTTGTAGCAATGGTGAATCATGCAATTCAGCCAACAAAACACTTCATTGCGAAGTTCTAAAAACCTAGAAAATATAAAGTTCTTGATTCCATGGTTCCTCACAGAGTTGGAAGCAACTGCTTAGCTCATTTGTTTTCTACTGGAGATAGAAAACATGGAAGCGATAAACATGTTGGCAAACAAAGGTGGAAAACATGAACACAGATCACATATGGTGGACAAGTCAAGTAGGAAAAATAGGTTATAAAAGCATGGAAAGCTCTAGCTAGATCCTATAAACAAAGAATTGGTCGGTAAAAGGTATTAGACTATTAGGTCAAAAAAGGATAATTGTCCCAGCTTTTCTCTCACCCCTTCTTGTTGTTCTCTCTTTGCGAGAACTAAAATCTCAAGTGTAATGGAAGCATGAAAAATTCCACTGCACAAAACTGAGCCTGTTGAAAAAGAGCATTGTAAAGTTAGGATACCTTCGGTCTGGTCCTGCCCCTGACGCTACTGTATCACTCACTGTAAGGATAGCTACTCTAAACTCCGAACCCCGTGAATCACCTGCACTTACTTCTTGAAACACACTTCCTCGTGTAGCACAACCTAAATCTGGTGATACTAAACTCTTGCTCACAGAAGAACTACTAAAATCAGAAATTATGATGGCTGTCACAGCAGTCCCAGCAGATATTACGCCATCTGATGCTGGCAGTTCTAACAACGCATTTGCTGACTTCATACTTAAAAGCCGACTACTCATCTGATGACCAGTGCTCTCAGCGACAAATCTGAAATTATTCAAAAAGTAAACTAGTAAGTCATTTTGGTGAAACCCTCAAGTTCTCTCAACTTGTTGCCAAATGCCATGCTCTAAAACAAAAGAATCAAACTCTCACCCTGGATTGCCAGATCCATCATTGACCTCCCAACTAATAATGGAACGATGAAATTCTGGACGGACAGGATCTGGTTTTAAGGACCGCTTAAGACGAGCATGCACTCTGCACAAGAAACAGGAGCAAAGAGCCAATCCAAAATATTATCTATTCACTTCAGTTTCAAGGCAGACGGATAAGTAAAGAAAGGAAAAAAGTATCAAGAAGATTTGCCCACACACACAGGCAATTCTTTTAGAACTTTCACCAACCTTGGGAGGTGAGGATTTGCCCATCCTGCAAGGTGGCGAATGGTGGGAACCACAAAGACTTGGAAACCGACTATACAGCTCACTGGATTTCCTGGTAACCCAAATGCAAGAATCTTTTTTGCCGTCAAGTTATTTGGTGATTCTGGAACAATTTCAGCAAATGTGAGAGGCTTTCCTGGTTTCATGCGAACCTAAAGAGACCAACGTCAAAAGAACGTAATTTAAGTCATAGTGCTGCACAAACCAGTACTCCATTTATTAAACTTGGGTGTTCACATCTAGCAACTTTTTCTTACTTGTGCATTGTTTGCTTAGAAGTCAGGTGAAAAATTCCTATAAAGGAAGAAAATATAAGAACAAGCCGGTGCTGGAAAAATGGTTAGAAGTGGGCATCACTTTACCTTGTCAAAATACACTTTCCCTCTCTTGTGAAGCAAAGGCTTGATAAAATCCCTATCTCCCATGGAAACACCTCCCGAAGTTAAGAGAATATCAATTCCAAAAGAGAATGCACGATCCAAAACCCTCTCTATAGTTTCTTCATCATCGCTAGCAATACCAAGGTCAACGACCTTACACTGCTGCTGCGCTGCTGCTGCAAGAAGCATTGCGCGGTTGGAGTCCCTAATCTGCATAAGAAAGTTACCATGTTAGTGAGAAGATCTACGAAACCAAAGGAATTAGAGTTGAATGAAAAAATGCATATAAATATATAACTACATGTGTGTATGTGTGGGAGTTTTTTTTTTTTTTGGGGGGGGGAGGTGTGGGGGAAAGGGGGTTGAGAGAGGGAGCATCTAATCCTTCTCTAGAAGAGACCAAGTAAAAATTTGACACACACTTGAAAACATGCATCCAGGCATCCTACTGTGGCCTCAATGTCGCACTAGGCTTTTGGAAAAATATATGTGTCACTTCATAATTTCCC
>BPLS01000444.1:9075-58110 GCA_019656275.1 Rhododendron kiyosumense
TTTTTGTAGCCTAACTCATCCTATATGATTATCTACATTAAAAGAGAACTAGTTGAACATATCGGCTTAGATTCGATAATAAATGATTTCTACCCTCTAAAACAATATAGAATAATGGTACCACTTCAATAGCGTAAGTTTTTTTGTACTTTTCTTTTGTTTATTTTTGAACATTTACGTATTTTTGTACAAGTTTGTTAGATATTAATTATAAAACTATTTTTTATTTATATATCAGTCCCCTTTTACTAAGGGCGACCTTATTCTTGTAAAATGTGGATCTCGTGAGTTTGAGATTGTTCGCAATCAAATTTTGATAATCCAATGCATTTTTATGAAAAACTGCTCAGATTAAGCCTTTTCCGATCATATTTTTTGTCAATTTCTCATGTGTACTTTTAAAATCACGTTTTGCACACATTGAACGGTTTGGATTATCAAAATTTGATCGGAAAAGGGAAATCATTAACTTAACGAAGGGCGCCCTTAGTAGAAGCTGTGTGTGTGTATGTGTGTGTGTGTATATACACACACACACAACGGATCAAGTGAGAGATCTCTTATTTTATTAAAATGTGGACCTCCAATTCCCTAATCAATTTTTGATGATCTAAACCGTTCAATGTATGAAGAATGTGATTTTAGGGTCTCCGCGAGAAATTAGAAAAAAATATATGACCGGAAAGTGCTTGTTTTGAGTAGTTTTTAATTGAACTGTTCAATAAAAACTGCTCAGATCAAGCACTTTCGGTCATATGTTTTGCTGATTTCTTCCGAGGACTCTTAAAATTATGTTCTAATCATATTGAACGGTTCGGAGCATCTAAATTTGATTGGGATCGTAAGGTCCGCATTTTATTAAAATAACGGATCCCTTATGGGATCCTGACTAATATATATACATATACACACACACAATTAGCTTCTTATAGGGATCCCCTATATTGCTTATGTAACGACTTTTAAATTGGGCCATTGGATCTCATCTAAGGGCTGAAAAAAAAGAAAGGAATTCACGGGTAAAACACAACCCGGACTGGTCGCGGATCTACGACTGTGTGTATATATATATATAGACACACACATACATACATACATACATACAAGGGTGATCAAGCTAGGGCGTCCAGATTTTGTTATGGTCCTATTTTTGCTCTAAACCGTTGGATCTAATCCAATGGTTGGGAAATGAAAGGGGAGCTTGCAGGTCTAAGTCGGGTAAAAATAGACATGGGTCATGGGAACCGGGAAACCAAGTCACACACGGGTCAAGCAAAAAAAAATCCCCTTCCCCATTCATTTATTCCAGACGTAGAGAGAGAGAACACGTAAACAACAATGACGAAGAAGATATTAGGATCTTTCCCCGAACATTCATTCTTTGACTATCAAGATATATATTATTTCTTTTTTGGCAAAAGATATTATTATTATGTCTTGTTATAAGGTCGATCTAGAATTTTCGGTTACCATTTGATTGTGGCTACATTTTAGAGATACTGAAAAAAGAAAGGAAATTTTGACTAGAGGTCCTTAAATTAGAAAAACCTATAATAACTACCAATGAAGTGAAAATTAAGGACCCTAGACAAGAGAACTCCTCAATTCTCTCAAAGTATTCTAAGTAGGCTTGGCGGTGAAGTTTCCAACTTCTCGTCTCGATCGTGATCCTGGGGGTTTGTGGAGAGGTGGTGTTTGACAGTTTTGGCTGCAGTTCTTAATTTCCCGCTGCAGTTCTTAATTTCCCACTGCACTATCTCTGTTTTTTCTCTGTCGTCGTAGGCCGTGTGCTTTACCTTGGTGGGTCTGTTGGGTTCCTTCTTGCCGTTGGTCATATACATCTGGATGTGACCGGATCTACTTAACAGTGAGGCGGTTGGATGGTGGTACTAGTCCGAACGGTGATGCCTACTGTGTTTTGTGCGGCGGTGGCTTGGAAGCGATTTAGGGTTCTATGGGGTTGGGTCTGTCGGGCGGGTCTCCTTTGGCCTATTTGTTTTTTGGGTTTTGTTGTATATTTGGATATCGGGTGGGCTTGATTGTATTATTTTTGGGCTCCGTGATAGACCTTAGGGGCTAGACTTCGGCTCATTTGATATACTGTCCAACTTTTTGTTGGATTTCTCTTTCCTTTTCCCTTTCCCTTTCCCTTTCCCTCTCCCCGTTTTAGTTTTTTAATAAAATTTTGTCTGTCAAAAAAAAAAGTATTCTAAGTAGGGCTTAAGTTTTCTCAGACTATTCTTGGTACCTTTAAGAACAAATCAACAAATTCTTCTAATCCTCATCTGTAAGATGTGAGAATGTCTTCTATAAACTACAAGACATGAGTGCGAGGTAAATCTCCCAATAGATAAAGGAATTAAGGTCATATTCCTATGGGAGAGTTGATAATCCCAAAATCCAAATTGTTCCTTCCAAAACTCAAATTGTTCCCACCAAAACTCAACTCCATCTTGACTTATATGCCCTCTACTACATCAATGACTTTTCAATGGAGACGAAGCCGAAGCCGAAGCCCGTGGTGACACTTAACGAAATGAGCTGCAAAAATAGCACTACAAGCAATTAAGCCCAATAACTAATTCCTAATCCTATCTCTCATTCTGAAGTTAACAATTTTTCCAATTTCCCAAGTGATGTTTCATCTTTGAAGACATTAGGGTAGACAATCTAATGAATGATTTTTTTACCGTCCCTTTTAATTCACTATTTTTTCTTGGGCAAATTACATTAAACCCCCTCCAACTATACCTCAGTAACGAGTTGCCCCTTCATCGTTTGACTCGGACACTTAACCCCCTTTTGCCCCTTCATCGTTTGACTCGAACACTTAACCCCCTTCACCTATTATATCACGCAAAATTGAAGATGTCGTTAACTGAATGTGTGCAATTACCAACTTGCCCATCTAAATTTATGAAAGGAAAGGGTAAGAGCATATCCTAAGATCACGACTGAAATTTAGAGGGAGACCAAACCCACTTCCCTCCAATTCTACTCCATTTTCCTTCAATTTGACCTTGAAATTGGCACAATTTCCTGCGTATTGTATTGTACCCTGTATAAGTACCCATTTGTGCTAAATGGTGCTCTTATGCCACAATTGCATATAACACATTTGAATCCCATCACAAGATCCATTGCTACTTTCCATTACCAGAAAGAGAGAGGGGCAGCCGGGCAGAGAGACAGTGAGTACCATTGTAGAAGATGATACATATCTACATACTTATAAGGGTAACACCAGTCATTAAAACAGACTTGCGGATGCGATATCGAATGCATAAAAGATTTAATTGAAACCTTTTCTACCACCAATTACTTTTAGAAAAGATTTAATTGAAATCCTTCCTACCACCAATTACTTTTAGGAAAGATAGTGAAAAAACGGTTGGACAGCACCAACAATTTCATTCTTTAACAAGATGTCATTATTAACTAGTAGTAGATTAAAAAGTGGTGAACCACTCATACATTAGGAAACCATATAATAAGCGGGACCCCAAAAACAAATCTCAAGGGCCCACACAGAAAAAGTTACTTCAAAAGCTTAAAACTTATTAACCGTTACACATGCATATCTGCGGTGAAGTTAACTAAGAAGCGCGGCGGCCGGTAGCCACGTCGGTGGGGAAGAGCTGAGCCTCGGCGGCAGCAGTGCCAGAGAGGGTGGGCGCATCTGTGGATCCGCCACCGCGCCCACCCTTGGGCTCCTGGTGGCCCTGGGTGCCGTACCCCTGACGCTTGTAATCCTCCACGTCCTTGTACTGCGTGTAGGGGCTGCTCTCCAATGGTAACCCTTCCAGCCTCTTATCTTTCTTCTCTTGATCTCCCTCCAGATCTGGTTTCCTCACCTGCTGCTCCCCACCCTTATCCATCTCTCTCTTTTCTCTCTCTCTCTCTCTCTCTCTCTCTCTCTCTCTCTAAAAATGTATTTTTGGATTTGCTATTGGTTCGTTTGTAGGGTGGGTTGGTCGTTATATGGCAGTTTCTGGTTGTCTGTGGGATTAACACGTGGTCGTACACGTGTTGTTCTGATGTGAGAGGTGTAAGCTTGAGAGGAAAACACGGCCGGCTTGAAGCGTGGAATTAATTAGTATGTAAGCTAATCTTTATTATGGGAAATTCTCCTAATCTCCACCTTATCTTCTTATCCCTTTGGTTTGGCCAGCAGTTTTATCGGGGAGACAATTAAGTTCATTGATTAACTAGAAATTAATCTCGTATGTTGTGACAGCTAATCTCTTATGTACACGTCCTTCCATGCAAAATAGTACGTGAGTTTAGTTTTGTTAAACAAGATTGTAATAGGACCGTACATGTTTATGCTAACACAGGCCATTTCTTGTGGTTCGTCCGACATGTGGACTTCCATCTTGCCCCCATGGGGTTCATCACTTTCTGATGTATAGACGTTTCTGCCTGTCAGATTAATAAAATATGCTCTCACTGTTGTAAAAAAAAAGGAGAATAAGTTAGAGATTAAATTCTTTCTATCGCTGGTGAAAAACTCCATTTTTTTACCACCGTCTTTTTCGGTCCTATCCTGTGTTTATTGTTGTTCTAAACCGTTCATCTTGTAAACCCCAAATAATAGTGTATCCATGCAAAAAATTAACTTGATTGGACATCGATAGGAGTATCAAAAATTGAATTTTGCTTTGTAAAATGAACAATATATCTTTATTATTATTGACAGAAATCAGATCGTCCATTTTATAAGCCAAAATTCAAATTTTGACATATCTTTCGACTTTTGATGAAGCTAATTTTTTGCATGACAATACTATACTGCGGGTCTTATAATATGAACGGTTCAAATTACAATAATAGACACTCAGTGAAGCCCATAATGGACGGTGGCGGATAGAATTTATTCTCAATAAATTATGTCCGGAAGAGGGGTTTCCACCACCACCATTTGAGAGCCCTAACCTCCATTCATTGCATTAATCTAAAGAAACCACAACCATTCATTTTGTAGAGCTCACAAAATAGTATTGTATTTACGCAAACAAAAAAAAAAACAGTTTTATTAGACATCTATAGGCGGTGGCGGAGGGACATAGAGACAAGAGTGGGCAGCCGACCCCACTAACTGCCAAATTTTCATAGAAATATGTATAATTTTTACCCTATTTTTACTAATTTGACCCAACTTTAAAATTTATTTTTGCCCCAATCCATATAGGAGGTTTGTATTTAAGGAGAAAAAGAGTCAAAATAGAATCTCTACCCGTAAAATTCTCAAACTTAGCGCTAGTTTGTTTGTTCATCAAAATAAATCAAGAATTTCGTTTATGAATTACACATAATTCAAATTTCCGACCATACTTATTGAAAATCCTGGCTCCGCCACTATCTATGGGTATATAAAAAATTAAATTCTAGTTTACAGAAGTCCCGCTAAAGGATCCTCCTTTGATCCCGATTCGAGATGAAGTCATTAGAAGGGGAAGCACTCAAGTGGAACAACGGACGACTTTGATTTTGTCAATAGCTTTTAAGTTAAAATGTTCATGATTGTCTATTTTATAAATTAGAATTCAATTTTTGATATACTTATTATTGTCCGATCAAGCTGGTATGTACGAGCCCCACAGAAAAAATAGTTCAAATTACCGCAATAAATGCACGATGGGATCCACAATGGGGTTTCTGCCTCATCCAGAAATAACTTATTCTCACGTAGTGCAATATACTTTGTGATGGAAGTCTTCACGGAAGTAGTGTGGTGCATTAGGACGCATCATTTGGATTTATTGTTTCCATAGGGAATTAGTGGTCAATATCTAAAAATGTAAAAGAATTCACATTTGGGTTTTTCTTGCAAGTAATATAATAATTTTGTTCTTTTTCTGTTCTTATTATATTGTAAAAAATTTGTTTCTCAAAAGCAATATTTGCATAGCATAATTACCACACAAAAAAAAAAAAAAAAATTTGCATAGCATGTCGACCCCACTTTGGTAATCCACCCCGAAAAAGGAATGGTTTTATCTTTTTTTTTCTTCTTTTTTGGTACAATTTTTATGTTTCTTTCTTTTTGGCAAGTCTGTGCACAAGTAGCACAGCTCTTAAAAAAGTATGAAACGTTTTATTTTTATTTTTATTTTTTTTCAGCTAGTCTGGTACCTGAAGGATCTTACGTTCAATCGTGACCAGGCTTGAAAGCCCAACCAAATCTTCCAAAAAAAAGCCTAACCAAATTCACCTTTTATTGGGCTTTCTCATAGCCCAACAAATTCAAGGCTGGAAAATTACGGCCCAGTATACCTTCCCGCACTTTTGGACGGTCGTAATTGGCTCCGTAAACAACTATTCACGGCTCCGCCTGTTAAAAAGATTTTCTCAATATTTACATTAATCAAAATGGGTTCCGTTATCGGTCTCAATCATTAGTAAATCACTTCTACCAAATCTTTGACGTTGATTCCTTTAGCAATTTGATTCCAATTTGCGCCAAAATGACGAAGTAGTGACTAGTGAGTATATTGAATTTCCTTTTACCCTGGGAGCAATGCTTACAGATACAGATGGAAACATGTAGATTTGGACAGATGCACATGGATATCACACAGTAAATGTGTACAGATACAGATGGAAACATGTAGATTTGGACAGATGCACATGGATATCACACAGTAAATGTGAGGTCGGGTAATGCTACATGTACAAATTTGTGTGGAAAAATCTCAACACACAGATATATCCGAAACCAGCTCATGCATGTGGCCCCTCTCTATGCAGACCAAAATGCATCAAACAATTCCGGACACGTGTGTCTGGATCTTATGCATACAAATCTGTGAACGTAGACTTTCTCGATTACAGATAATGAAGCATGTATGCAGATGACTTGAAATGTGAAAGTGATTCGATGTGTTTCCTTTCCTCTTGAATTACTACTTCACGAGGTCTTCCCATTTGCAGTACTGGCCACCTGCTAATGCACGATAAAACCTATCTCTGCAGTAGACCGGCCTTCCATCTGCAGCTTCAGCGGCAGCTGCTGCTAGATCATCGTCAGCCTTCACCTCCACTGGTAACCTTAGCAGCTCCTCTTTTCTATATATATTAGATTGAGAAATTAAAAAAAGTAACATTAGTAGATGTGAGCTGTAGATTTGGAGACTTGATGCGTGGTTTTAAGTACCTTAAGTTGAATTTGCTGTTCTTGGATGCCGGAATTGGTGTTCCGAAAGTGTTCTGAATGAAATCCTCTGCCGGGGTAGCAAACATAAATAGCATGACTGCTGAAACAAGTAACGCCCCTGTTCCGACTAGCGTTTGTTTCAGCAATTTGATGACTGGTTTGACCTGGACGCAAAAAGAGTTGCTATCAGTCTTTTCGGTTTCTTTGTGTGGTTCTGTGTGTATTGCCGGTAAATGCCAATATGTGCACATGGAGGCCCCTTTATACTACTTGTTAACAGAAAATCGCAACCAATTGGCATGCATTTTTACATTCAATTTGGTTTGATATGTAACCTCTTCTGAGAAATATAGCATGACTGTGATGTTCTGCAGTATTACAAATTGGATGAATCCCGCTGATTTATTAAGTAGTTTAGTACCTTATATGAGCCCAACAATCTGTCCCGAGCCAGGATCTGCAAAGAGTAATGACAGTTAATTAAGTTATCAAGGGTAGGATCCAAGACACCTAGATTGTTCTTGTGCATGTGCTAATTCTCACCCTTCTCATTGTATTGATTCATTCTATTTATCCTCCGTGGTCTATCTTTAACTCTAGCTGACAGTTGTAACACTTGGTGTACAAAACGATCCTGTTACACTAGACAAGATTTTTGATGTCTCTGAATATAGCAAATGCAGAATCCGAGAGAATTCTGGGGGGGTGGATGGGGTTTGGGTTGTGGGGTTGTTCCTGCAACAATGGAACATTGTCTTACCTTTTGTCGAGAATTTAGAGGCAGCCACTGAAGTGGATGTAAAGGTAAAAGCTTTTTTATTTTGGTTTGGTATATTTGTTGATGTTACCAGTGGCATTCCCTTTCTGGATGCTCTTATGTACCACACCCAAAATTTTACCTGAATACTTAATCTTAAGGAAATGTGAGTCCAGGCCTCCAAAGCCATTCCCCCATAAACGATAGTGTGAATGAACAAATGAAAAGCCACTAACCTCGGGTGGCTTTACCCACATTTGTCCATCATACCATCCGGTCTCTTCATAAGGTATCACAGCTGATAGAAGTCTGTCACCAACATAGCTCCATCCCTGTGAGATGGACAATTCCATTACCAAGACAGCCACAAACCTTAAACTTAGGAGGTTTTATTAACCACTGCTGACAAGATACAATTTCTGTAGCAATAAGTTTTCCAAATGGACGAACATGTGTAGTTACAAGTACCATCACTACTTTTGAAGCATACCCATTAGGCCGTTAGCACAGAGGCTTGCTTCATGCGCACATTTGATTGAGCGAGGAAACTCAATGCTCTTGTAATACCCTTCTTCCCAAGAGAGCTTCATACATGGCATCTTTTGGAAATGACATTATGTCTTTGCTTTATGTAGAAGAGACTTACATTAAATCGTTTGCCTCTTTAGATAAACCATGAGTGAAGGCATGTTCAACTTCAACCTCTTGGAAATCTTAATTTTATTCGGCATAACATTTGAATTCAACAGGACTTTGTTTGAATGCAGTCGTCCCCTTTATTGGTTATAAGAATTTCAAATTCTGTGCCTTCCTCAGATTAAGTGGGTACACCTAGAACAGTCATCACTTCATACACGGTGACTGGTCGGATATATGGCTAGAGAATCAAAGCAATTGAACATATATAGCTCAACAAGGAGAAGAGAAAGAGGAAAGGAAAACATATTTGCAGTATTCTAGCTCATTGTAGTTGTCTGCACTAAAGTTGCTCAGCCATTCTAATCTCATGGTGATATAGTCTGCACATGACTAATGCAGTTGTTTCTCTTCAATGGTTTTCTGTAATCTCTAATTAATATTCCACGCACTGCAGTAAGAAATGGCTTTAACATGAATGAGAGGATACCAGGTAAATTCTCAGGACAATTAGTGACACAAGAAAAAGGGTCCCTGTTCCAGCTGCAAGTGCAAATCGTAGAGGTTCCTGCAAAAGTAGGAATATATAAACTACTTGATTTACGTTGCAGCATTATGTTGTTTCATGACCATACTTGTAGTTTATCCCTGAGTTGTGATGTGTCTGCATTTCAATGTCTTTCTTCTTGATATCCTTTATTCACTTTTTGAAGCATCAATCACCGATGATTCTACAGGTGATGAGATATTAAAATGTGAGATTGCTGCTCAGGCTGATATGGAATGAAAACTTTATTTGATCACCAACTTGGGATGGTTTTAGCATTAAAACATACGTATCAAGAATTTTTGTATGGGCTGTTCAAACTTCAAACCATTGAGTATGAATTCAGAAAAATGAAAGACAGTATGCAGAATCTGTCTTTGTGCTTCAATCTAGATTGAAAATATGGAGTTTCTTTTACAACTTCTCCTCTTTATAGTTCAAGGTAATTTTGCTGCTATGTTACTTGGACTCGGGTGGGGATGTCGGGTGGGGGTAATTGCCTAGGCATAAAATTTGTTTTGAGGATTCAGAAACAAGCCATCATATGTAAAATACTCTATAAAACTTCTATTTTCGAGCTTAAATGGTTTTTACTTGTTGTCTTAGACCCTTTCATGCATGTTAAATGAGTTCTATCTGTCCATGGCTCATGAAGAATTGAATTCAGAAAATATGCTTGTTAAGTTATTGTCCAAGCAAACATGTCCTACATTCATGTCATAACCTTATCCGATACTGTACTGATTTTGAAGGATCCATGGAACATAGATTGTTATCTTACCCTTGAAGGATTGAAGCTTGCAGCTGCAATTGGCGCCCCAAGAACAGTGAAAGTCACCAACCAGAGACCTCCTAGACGCAGGAAAAATGAACCTGGACTCAGTTCGCCCCATGAATATAAACCACCATCTTTCAGGGATGAATACTCGTTAACCTATCATATAACCAGATTACTGTCAGTGGTGATTTGCTAATGGTAAGACTTCATTTTCCGCTTGACCAAAAATAAAAAATGGTAAGACTTCATTAACAAAAATCTCACTTTTCTGTACGGACTTAAGCAGAGGTTCTTAATTATTTTCTCCCCTTGCATTCAGTGAAAACATTGCGAAAAAAGAAGCCTAGTGGAACCAAATATTTGGTCGTTCAAGCTTGGTTTGTTAGTTAATGAGGTTTCAAAATGTAGGCATGCTTGGATTGCTAAAGGTTGATATCATCTCCATTTTCCATTTCCACTTTCCGAATGGTGAAGTGTGTTTGAAAGCTGATATCAGAAAAATTTCTGAAAACACATTTCATGAAACACCAAAATCCAAAATGATGTTTTCAGATTCTCAACAATCTTTTTCTGCACAAAAGTATAAACGATATCAATACATGAATGGGTGTTTTCAAAACTCGTCATTGCTCGTGCTTCTAAAACCCCAAAATACAAAAATGGAAGCCAAAATGAAACAGGGGTTGGAGCAACCTCACACAAGCTGATAAGCTCGAGTAACTTGGCTTCTATACAGTCGTACGGCTACATGACATACCTACTTTCTGAGCTAAGCTCGGAAAAGTAACAAGCTTTAACCTCAAGCTTAATTTGTCACATAACGAGCCAATCTAGGATGAGTTCTTAACTAGCCGAACTTAAGCCGCTCTCATGAGCATGCAGAAATAGTTCATACATTAGATGGAGAAAAATAACCCAAGACGGCTTACTCAGAGAGTACTACTTTTACATGGACTCAAGTATTGGTTTTCGGATGTATCTATGAATATATCTGCAGCCGAATTCATCCAGTTTCCATGAGTCAATCTCAAACAAGTTTTTAACAAGCCGATCGAGTACATGAACGAAAAGAACTATTCAAGGGAGTCGTGCGAAGTTGCGGGTGTGTATATATACATACCGGCCTTTGCTCGAAAGGGACCTCGACTTCGAGCCCCGGGTCCCAACTCGGACTGGGTAATCCTCTTGTGCCTCCATCCATCTCATCTTTTAAAGCCTTTGCATTAATCCTCTGAGGTAGCTTCTGTGCTCTGTGATACCCAATTACCCATGAATCAAAACTGCTGATTCCATTCTTGACTAACGGTTGTCTTGGACCAGGCACTAGAGAGCAGTACAAGTTCAGCCTCAGCATTTATTTTATTCCCCCAGAAGCTGAGCCGGAATTGGTGCAAGAAATCTGGTGAAGATGGAAGAGGGGAGAGAGTGAAGAAAGCTACTGTGAGCTTCTCATAGTAGGAGTAGTTGAAAGAATGGCTAGCTGCACATTGTTTGGGGACCATTAATATATAAGTTGCATTATCGTTAGTTGCGTGGAGGGGGAAAATGTGGACTTAAAACGGCAAATGATTTTTTGTGGCTGAGAAAGAGAGAGTGGGAAGGGGGGTTGGGCAACGTGACATGTGGTTCCTCGCACGCTATGTTGTGTGGTTTTCTCACGAATTCACGAGGATTTAGCTTGTACAGTAGTGGCACTGATTTCCTTGTTTGGAAAGAGATTGCTGTTGTAAACTTTTATTAGGTTTTATTATTATTATTATTAGGTTGGCTTGATTGATTAGGTTTTTTTTTTAAACTAGTGTGACTCCATATGGAGTCGGGGCCGGGCGAGGGGTAAAGCACCGCAAATATGAGGGCCTTCGGGCTTGGGTACCCTGGGTATGGAGAAGCCCAAAAAAATTTGTAAATCCAAAAAAAAAAATTAGTTTGAGATTAAACAAAATTTTTTGGAACACAACCAACATGGTGATAATTAGGGGATGAATTATTCCAAAAATTTGGACATTTGAAAACAATAGGTCGGATCAAGGGGAAAAAAAAACAATAGGCCAAAGGAAGCAACAAAATGTCTGATTGACATCCTTGATTTTACAAAGGGCAAATTTTCGTAGTTGTCCCTCTAATTTTACAGTTGTCTCAATTTTGTCCATCTAGTTTTAATTGTTTCCAAATAAATCTTGTAGTTTGTTTTATGTTCCAAATTGATAAAATCGTTTTAACACTTTTAATGAAACTAACGAAAAAATATGATTAAAAAATGAAGTGCTCCAATTTTCAATCGGGTTGAACTGGTGCGAAGATCATATTTTTTTGATCATTTTATTCTAGATGGTCGTAATCAATTTTTGGCTCTGAGGCCTGTCAATGAGCACTTGAAGACTCCTTATTTAGTTTCAGGGCTCTCTTAGGGTGCTCATTGAAAGGCCTTAGAGCCAAAAATCCATTACGACCATTTAAGATAAAATGATTAGAAAAATAAGATCTTCATACCTGTTCAAACCGATTGAAAATTGGAACACTTATTTTTTTACACCGTTTATATATTACTCCCTTCGTCCCTTTTTAAATGTTCTGCTTCGTAACTCTAACTTATTAAAAAGATATCATCATTATACCTTTCACATCAACTTTTCCTCCATTTTTCCTACTTACCCATTATCATTACATTTTTACTCACTAACTTTTCAAAATGGAATCTATTTTTAGGGACAAAATAGACAATGCACCAACTTTTAACCACTAACTTTACAAAATGAATACTTATTAAGGGACAGGCCAAAATGAAATACTAGACTTTAAATAAGGGACGGTGGGAGTAAAATATATAGTTAAAAAATTAAGTGTTCAGATTTTTAAACTGTTTGAACCGATGCGAAGATCTTATTTTTCTGATCATTATCTTAAATGGTCATACTGGATTTTTGGCTCTAAGGCCTTTCAATGAGCACCCTATGAGAGCTCTGAAACTAAATAAGGAGTTTTCGAATGCTCGTTGAAAAGCCTTAAAGCAAAAAATTAATTACGACCATCGAGGATAAAATAATCAAAAAAAATAAAATCTTCGCACCGGCTCAACTGGATTGAAAATTGGAGCACTTAATTTTTTAATCATATTTTTCCGTTAGTTTCATTAACGGTGTTAACGATTTTACCAATTTGAAACGTAAAACAAATTATAGGATTATTTGGTAGCAATTGAAACTAGAGGGATGAAATTGAGACAATCGTAAAACTAGAGGGACGACTATAAAAATTTGTTACAAATTCTTCTTCAAAAGATAGTTGTTTCCAAATGGTATGGGTTGCTTATCTTATCGAATTTTGTTGACTATACAGGTTACAGTTACTTCAACGGAGTTAAGTTTTCTAGTTTGAATTTGGCTATGATCTAATCTTAAATGAAAAATGAGTACTTTGATAAATTAAGGTACTTAATTAAAGAATTTGCTCCAAAAAATTCGAGAAGTTATTTTTTTTTAATCGGATCCTGCTAATCATGAAGCACCATAATTGGGGTTACATTTTAATTTTAATTTTTTGATGTAATTCAAGCTAAAAGCACAACGTTGACCTTGAAATTTTTTTTTTTTTTAAAACTTGTATGTGTTTATATTTTTTATAATTTAACAGTAACTAGGCAACCAAGCTTGAGGTCAGACTTGAGCAACCCACTTATCGAGACTGGCACTGCATGGAGAATTAAATAAGGAAATGGCTTTCTATGCGGTCCATAGTTTTTAACTGCATAGAGATGTTCGTACAATTTCAAAAGTACCCAAAAGTGTTTTGAATTCTTCAAATTTATTAATGACACTCACCGGAGAAAGTGTCTTTAAGATCATTGATTGTCGAAATGGGTAGTCGAATTGCAATTGCTTCCTGCAGTTTGGGTTTCGAATGCTAAGAGGCCGGGTTCTAAATTATAAGTATATCTCAGCCGAAAGTAAGGGTCGACGGCAAGATCAGTATTACTAATACAATTACAGAAATGCTATCAACACAAATAGTATGTGCACAAATCATGCACATACAACTCTGTGGGATCCATTACAGGGTCCACAAAAACAATCTAAGCTGTCCATTAGCTTTAAAATGATTTTCTAAGTCATCACGCAAAAAATCAGCTCAATCCGATACTTTTAAATACTTAATGTAATCATTCAAATTTTTGCTTATACTTTAGGATTTTGAAATCTGAAAAAACATTTATCACGAATAGCATGCTTGTTTAGCAAATTGAGAAGTAATATGGAGTATAAAACAGATGTTTTTTTATCACTATATTAGTGGTGCAGCAAATTGGTTTCGGTAGATTCAATTCATTTCTTATTCTCTAACTTGGGGTTGGCAGCTAATGGATTACTAAACAATAAATACTGTAGGATTTATGGGACGAGCAAGCTTATTCGTTAGTGTCAAAATAGCATTGCCAAAGTTATTTTTCGGCTTCCTACAGTGTCAACAAGCCATGAATAGCAATGTTATTACCACTTGTTTTGGTGCCATTTTAGCATAGATCAAAACTATTAAACTCATCTTATTTTGATGTAAATTAAGTAGAATTGATGATGTGGGAAGTTTGACATTTGTCAAATTGGATGCCAAAAATAATTGGAATTAATAAATCGGTCACGTACAAAAATAATGTTGATCGATATCGTATGACTTGTTTTCGAAATACATCTATGTTCAAAAAAAAATCTCCACTTTGTACTAGAATTTAGTTGGTTTCTTTATTGTGAAAGCATATCAAACAAAATCCGATTCACATTATTTTTCTTGTAGTTAATATATGTAGGCCCCACGCACACTACTATATGTGGACCCTATTTATATATGAGAAATTATATAAATTGTTATATTTAAATTATTATGTGAGTATCATTGTTGGCTGAACAAGATGGATTAATCGTGTTAAAGATGTGCTGGATCCAACCAAAAAAGAAACTATACGGAGTACCCCACTCCAGTGGTAATGCACTCCCCACCCAAAAGGAGATATTCGGCGAAGCAAAAAAAGGTGGAGTCCACCTGTATGGGCATTCACATGTTTCACAGTCTCGAAATCGCTCCAAGACCAACCAATTAAGGGCACTCATAAACGAGTCAAACGAGCCGAGTAGATAGTTGATCAAGTTTGATTTGAAAATTTAACGAGTTTTAAAAATATGCTTGAGCTTAGCTTATTTACCACATGAGCAAATCTCAAATCTCAAATGAGCTTTAATCAAACAAAATATGAGCCGATATTGTGTAGGTTGAACTTAATTTTACACATAATAAACGGAACGAGTCAAATAGTTTCAAATTTTGGTTTGAAATTTCAACGAGTTCAAAAAAATTGTTTTGAGCTTAATTTGTTTATGCAACAAGTCAATTTTAAACATGCTTTTATCGAAGAAATCCGAACTTAAACTCGTATAGCTTGGTTCGTTTAGCCGCGTGGCCAACCAAACCAAGCCAACCCCCAGTTTCAGTTTGGTCTCTCCCTTCCTCCCTCCCTCCCAAGTCGTTGCTAGTCACCACGTAGTTATTATTTTCACACGAATCACACCAAACCGTTGGGCGGTTCCAATTTCCCGCCGCCTTCTAAGTCAATTGCGACCGTCCTCTAGTGGCAGCAGGGCAGCAGCTCTGTTTTCGTACAGAGAACAGAAACACAGAAAACACAGGAGAGAGAGAGAGAGAGAGAGAGAGAGAGAGAGAGGATCGGTTATCAAATGAAAATAAGAGGTAGTAAAGCAGGAAGTGGTAGTAAGTGGAGCTTGGGATGGAAGCTAGGGTTACCTGCAGTCTTCCTCTTATGCTCTTTCTTCTTCCTCGCCGGCTTCTTCGCTTCTATCCTCCTCCCTGAGGTCTCTCTCTCTCTCTCTCTCTCCTCTATTTTTCATTACTCCATTTTTACTACTACTTCTTTACATGAACACACAATTCCCAATTAGTCAGCTTTACCTTTATTTCTTTATTATGAAATTTGGACTGATCGTGAGCAGGAGGATGACGTACCTATCGTACGGCCAGCACCGAGGTTGCTGGAAAAGGTGGATGAGAGTATGGAGTTTGGTCCTTTGCCTCATGGCCAGACCGGAGAAAGCTCCATCACTTCGATTCCATTTCAGGTGCTCCATTTTGCTTTTTTCTGCAACGCATTTTGTAGTTACAGTGGTACTGGCATTTGTTTAACGCCCTGTTCTTTCTAAATTATTGCCTCGGTATATTTTCCCTTTTATTTTTTTTTAAATTATTTTGGATTCAGCATTTGTCGGGAAAAATTACGACCAAAAGCACAAAAAAAAAAAAAAAAATTCAGAAAAACAGTTGTCTTTCTGTCTTTAATTTTGTTCTATGTGAACTTTTTTTAACTTTTGTCTATAGTTTTATACTTTTCGGATTTGTCTTGACATTTGATTAATCCAAATATTGTGACGATAAGCTAAACAACAAATTACAGAAAGTAATTAATACAGGAGAAAAATACATTGTAAAAACTTAGGAAGAACTGGATTTTTGTAGCAATTTAGCTATGTTTTATTGGGACTGGTTCATTAGCTGTGTATCTGCGATTTGAAGTGATTCTGCTTCTTGTTTCCTCTACTTGCTGTTGCATATGTGTAGCTGTAACACAGTTCTTAGATTTGTCTCTCTCACTAACGTAGTTCTTAGTATTGGTAGGGATTTGTTGACTTCAGTTGACTGATGGCTTTGCTTGGATATGAACTCTCTCACTAAATGTTACATGTTAGATGTAGTGCTTTTCTTCAAAAGAGAAAATAAATGACAGATGCTAGAAGTCGTTCATAAAGCTCTCTCCAATTCTTTATATTTTGCGAACCAGCTTGTTTGAAGAAGTTCACGACACTAGCAGCACTTATCTCTGGTCAGTTTTATGATTAGAAATGTGAGAATAAACTGGTCTAAACAAAGGTTTGCTCCTACCGGATGGTGAGTAGAGTTGCAGTAGTTTAATAGTTTTTCACTTGAGATTCTTTCGTCCAACCACAGTTGAATATTGATATTTTCATCAGTCGGTAAATATATTTCATATCATGCGAGTTATGTATACGAGAAAGTAAAAGGAAGTCCAACACCATATAAGTGTGCAAGAAAGCCCCAAAACAACAAACCTTGAACAACCCTAGGTGGAGTAGAACAACTGTACAACTCAAGAAGAAACTCTGAATTGTCCCGTAATGGAGAGAAACTATGAGATCTTCCATTTGGCAAGGATTGACACCCTAACCTCCTGGATTGAAGTGTTCAAAATCCCGTGGTTTGTAGCAACTACTGTTTTTCCAGGAACATAATACAAGCATGGAGCTCTTAATTGATTTCTTGTTGCAGACCAAGTTTCCTGTTAAATATATGTTTCTTCCTAAGTCACTCTGCTATGTTCTGATCTTCTTGGTGCCGTTTCGGTCATTAACTGTGCAGCTTAGCTCTCTGATTTGTGTAGATTTAGATTATGAAAGTCACTTCTTTCGATAAATTATTAGTTTGGTTTTACTTAGTAGAAAACACCTCAACTCTTGTTGATTTCATTGAATCAATCACCATATTGTTTGCAACTCATTCCGGACTATTATAGAAGTGATGATCGATACTTCCTCTGAACAAGTATGGAACATAGTCACATTTTCAAAGGTCCACACACTTTTGCTATATTTCTTTACCTAATCTTACTATAGTCATGGGTTGCGAAAATCTCCTTGGAGATATTGCCAGCATGTCTTACTAGTGGTGCTATGTAAATGTTTGTACATTCTTTATTTTTTTTGGTCCAAACATTTCTGCTTTACTTCGGTCTTGAATTTTCTTATGTAGATTTTAAGCTGGAAACCACGTGCGCTATATTTTCCCCATTTTGCAACTGTAGAACAATGTCAAAGCATGATCAAAATGGCAAAGGCACAGCTTGCACCATCAACCTTGGCTTTACGCGAGGGAGAAACAGCAGAAAACACTAAGGGGATTAGAACAAGGTACATACAGTTTAGATACATACAGTGTGCTATAGACAAGCATATAGTCGTGACATGCAGAAAGTATATTCTTCTTGTTCTTTCTCTCCTGTTTTCTGCATCTTGTTTACAGTGAGTGATAAACATATTGTTGACACCCTTTCTTCTCCATCAGTTCTGGCATGTTTATAAGTGCATCCGAAGACAAAACAGGGACCTTGGATCTCATTGAGGAGAAAATTGCAAGGGCTACCATGATTCCCAGGAGCCATGGTGAGGTAATTCCACTAACTTGAATCATTATCGTTGTTCCCTTCCTCCTACTTTTAGTTTGAAGGATATGCTTATTTACTTTGGTAAAAATCAAAATGAAATGTTTCTGATTAGGTGCCATGGAAACTGTGGATGTCCTAGTTGATATTTGTTATAGAGTATTCATGAAAACCTGAATTTTGTAAGTTATCTAGCCAAACCAAAACACATGCTTGAAAATTATCCTCACGCGCCTGGTCATTGTGTGCATGCAGTTGTTTGAAAAAAAACAAAATGAAAAGATAACAAAGAGCAGTATAAGTGATCTTGCAAACTGCAAACTTCAGTTGAAACCAACAACGAGCTCTGAATAATGTCTCACATTGCACAACTTTATCCTCTATGATGTGTTGTGTAATGATTTCTTGATTGGTTTCTGATCTTGTCAACAATGTGAGAGTCCTACATCAGCAACAAAATATTTGTTTTGGCTCTAGGCCAATGCATTGACGCCCCAAGTCATAAAACCTTTTTGAAACCTAAATATTGGCATGACATTGACCAGGAATTGAATAGGCATCCTTTTGTACCAGTACACCGAGAAAGAACGAATGAAAACTGCTTCTGTATTTGTGTTAGCAAGGAAAACATGGGTGCAATCTGTGGAGTTCTTGGAAAGATCAAAATTAGCGAAGTTAAGTCCAAAAATTTTGTATAGGATTATGAAGTTATTCGAATTATATTCTATACTTACCATGAAAGGGGAAAAAAACTAATTGACACTTTAGATTAATAGTAAGGCTTAGTAGAATCAACTAGTGAACTGTAATTAGTTTCTTTTCGAATATTGATGAACAAAATAACAATTTCCTCTTCTTTTCGCATTGAATTAAGATTTTCCTTGGTAAAGGCTGCTTATATTTCAAACTCTGCTTAGTTTACTTGAGAAGATATTTGTAGTGTTAACCTAGATTTCTGGTAATATTTACCCACATTATTCGGGCATGCATAGTAGCTACACTTCAGATCAAGATTTATCTTTTCGAAGTAATTTGGTTAATTAGTGCCATCTGAAATATCCATGCATTTGATACTTTGTTCCCAAATGCTGGATTTTTGTGAGATAGCAGGATTACCTGTCATAACTGCTTGCTCATAAAAAGACCCTGATTCCCCTGTCTTATTTACTTGCTAGCTTCTTGTAATTCATATCCTGATATACATAGTGATACTAATGTCCTGGAAGCCTCTTCCTCAAATCTCTCATCAAGTTCTTACCTTGATTATGATGATTGGTAGATAATATGTGACCCATATTTGTCTTGTTTCCGTAAGTTATTTTCTTTCTCTCTTTTCTTTTGGTAGAATTTGGTCACCTGTAACTTGAACAGCGAGTCAGTTACGCCATCCTCACATTCTAGGACTAATCTTACTCGGGAAAGTTAGAATGAGGAAAAAAACAAAAGAGAATTTGTCCTTTTGAGCTCAACTGAATTCAATCTTGTTGTGGAAAATGTAACAAGTAGACAAGGAAAATTTCCAAATGCTATTTACTCGTATCATGTCCTGAAGGTGACACTCTAGTTGAGGTTTTGAAGGGATGTTATGAGCTCATAACATTTGAACTGCCGTGTGAATAAGAATCTTATAATTGTAGTTTCTCAAATTTTGTTTGGTCTCCTCGTCTTTGGTCGTACTAGACGAGGAACCATTCATTCATTTCACAGCTTGTTAAAATTCTACGAGTAATATAAGGCTGTCACATGTTTCAGGCATTCAACATCCTGCGGTATGAGGTTGGACAGAGGTATAATTCTCATTACGATGCATTCAACCCTGCTGAATATGGACCGCAGAAAAGCCAAAGGGTAAAACTAAGTAACAATACGGATATTTATTCGACCATCATCAATTCCCTTTCTTTTGACATGCTTGATATCATTGATGCTAATATTGAACTACCTGCTACATATGTCTACTCCCAAATAATCACCAGAAGTCATAAGATCAATGATGGCAGTTGGACTATCCAGTGTATAGCGAGAGTAGGATGCGAAATCCAACAAATATATGGAGTTCTTTGAAAACAATGAATTACATTTCTGCACTTAAAACAAATTGTTCTTGGTTCCACCTGGACTTTGAAGTATCTACCCACAATATATCACTACTTTCCTTTATGGCATTTTCAACCATATGGGAAATTGCACATGGACAGCCAAGCATGCCAGCCAATGTTTGACTATAATCATCTTATGGCTATGCTATAATCACTGCCAATGCATAGTTTTCAGAGGGGAAAGCGCAAGGGGAGGTAGTTAACTTCTCAGGAGTCGAGGCGGAAGTCAAGGCATTGAGGCTTAAACCTTTGAGTTTTTATATTATATGTAAATAGTAAAACTATTTTAAAAGCCCGTAAAGAGAGGAGATAGTGTTTGCGCCATACAAAGGCGCCTTACTAAAAATAAGAAAGTAGTAAATAGAATTCACAAAAAAGCACGTGAAGGCATAAAAACGTAGTGCATTATTAGATCCCAACATTTAAAAAGCACTCTAACTCGTCTCGCAAATGCTCGAAAACCCTTTGCTTCGCTAGAACAAATTAGATTGGATCAACTCTTCACTTACCTCACTAACCAAAAACAAAAGGACCAACTCTTCTGATACGTTCGCTGCCATCATCTGGGCTGAAAAGGTGTGAAAAGTGTACACCTACGTACGCCTCAGATGGATGGGTGACTTTGTGATTCTCCGCTCGAAAATCAATGCTGAGGAGCATTACTGTTGTGCCTTGGCTCGCCTTTGAAAATATTGGTCAAGAGTTCCAGTGGTTTTGATTAGATTTTTGTTTTGATGGATCATGGATGCATAAAAGAAGTAGATGCGGCTATAACTGTCTGCCATGTTTTTTCTTATGCTTCTGTATCTTACCATAGTGTTATTATAAATTTGTAACTAGCGTAAGTGTTTTCAGTTCTTTGTTTTCGATTTCTCTTGATTGCCAAGAAAAGATCTTCTAGCATCGCAAGTGCTTAGTTCTACAGTGCACTTGTAAGTTAAATCTTATGTGAACGTTACTACTAATATGAAATGTCACGGACTTAACCCAAGACCTTATTTCGATTCAGTTGTCATAGTTTTCTCCCCAAAAATTTAACTGCACACCATTTGTGTCACTGAGTTTATGAATTTGTGATATCATCTGGTGTCCTTTGATGCAGATTGCTTCTTTCTTGTTGTATTTATCTGATGTTGAAGAAGGTGGTGAAACCATGTTTCCGTTTGAGGTAAGTTGAGGGAGCTTATTCTAATTCTTTAGTTGCCTTTTGATCTATGTTTTTTGTATGAACATTGTATTATGGCGGACAGTCACTGGACGCTTTGATCTGCAGAATGGATTGCCCAGTGACTTGAACTACGACTACCAGAAGTGTGTTGGGTTGAAAATAAAGCCTCGCATAGGGGATGGTCTTCTATTCTATTCATTGTTCCCAAATGGTTCGATTGATGTGGTAAGTATTTCTACTTTCTTGTGGTTGGCATTCATCTAAATTTTTGTTTCAAATAAACCTCAAATGTATCTTGCCTTGTTTCTGTATGCTTCTTGGAGTACCTATCATGAGACACTAGCTAACTGGAAATGGCAAACACATGATATAATCATACACCTGGTGAAGTGGTGAATACGCGTTGACGATGCCTCTTAAGGTAGTAGGTGGTAACTAACATATTGATGATCGCTTGATAACTAATGGACCAGAATTTTCATTACTACCTGAACATGGGAGTTACTCAGAGCTATTAGCTAATGAATGAAGTCCAGAAAGATGGAAGAAAATGTTTGGAAGCTATGACTGACATGGCACTGGCATAGCTGGCTGGGTGGACCCATCTAAAGATAGGAAATAGGAATGGAAAAATTTAGGAAGCCATAGCGCACCAAAATGACTAACCGATAATGTAATCACTTGGATCCTTGAGTCATACCCGATGGTTATGTAATATGGAAGTTGGTTTATGTGTTCATACGAATGTGCATGTATACACTCTTTTCAAAAGCTCTGTAGAAAGGTTATAGGGGAAGGAAAAGTTGTAGCTTGCAATGGTAAAACCTTAAGCTAGGCATCACATGAGCGCCTCATCATCTAACCATTTGTCTTTTTGGTATTGGTTTGGATCTCTATACACAAAATGAGTTTCCTCTTCATGCCATAGCTGTTTGCCGGCTTCTGATGGTTGCCTTTGTTAACTGTTTATTCAGACATCACTTCATGGGAGCTGCCCAGTAATTGCAGGGCAGAAATGGGTAGCCACAAAGTGGATCAGGAATCAAGAGCAGAATGATTGAACTTACATTGTCAAAGCATACCACGAAATTTTGGTGATCTGGGACCCAGCATCAATTTTTTGTAGTACATAATTGGCCTTCTCATTGCAATATTTAGGCATGTGTGCCTTGAGCAACATTTCAATGTCACGCCGAACAATTAACTTAGATGTGTATATGGCAGTTTCGATGGCAAACATTATTCATTCAGTATTTGCTCATGAAATACCAATAACTTTGTTTGGCACGGGTGTTCTGAAATGGAATGATATAATGACGATTTTTGTAATTGGACACATGATAACATTTGAATCCATGCAAGTTTTTGCATAAAGTAAAGCTCACTCTCCTTGAAATGTTTGAATCCATAATCCATAATGCTCCATAAGCTTTTTGAAATGTTTCCAATTCGTCGTTTTGTCAATGAATGGATGTATAATTGAACTAAAAGTACAATTCCATCCGCAAGGGACAATCTCATGCCTTTGGGGATTTACATCAGAGACTGGCTCAAGTTCAAGATATCTATCAGCAAACCCTCTAACGATAGACTTGAACACAATTAAGCCGCCATCTGCACATTGGAAGATCAGTAAATCAAACATGTAGACCCTTTATCCTCATTAGTTTTGCTGCAGTGATTTCATGGTGTGGAAGGGAAATGAATTAAATCCAGGTCTCCAGAGACCAATTCAGTAGTGAAATTTCCTATTTCCATCTGCCCTTCACCTTCAGTCTTTATCTCCACCATGTCTTGATCAGCAATGGTGAATATTGAACCATTTTTTGTTTTTATTCACCAGGATCCTTTGCATGATTTAGAGGGTTTCCAATTTGCGGTTTCTTCAGTTTCAGTGTCTCTCCAATCTCCTCTTATCTAAACAAAGATCCAAAGCATATGAAATCACGGCTTGTGCCAGCTTTGGTGGGGTTGCTTACCGCAGAGCTTCAAAAGATGCAAGCAACCTGCTGCAGAGAACAGACCGAGAGCAGCAAATGCCAAGATTGTCGAATTCTCAATGTTCTGATAGTAGCCTCTCTGCACCAAGGCAGCAACTAGTCAAAATTTTGATGATAAATACACATAAGAAAGAAGGCCAAAAAAAAATGGCACCTCCAAGACGAAAATAATTATCACAAGGTCGAAGAAGATGCCTTTAATGCTTTAAAACAAAAAACCTGAATAAGTGACACGTCTGAAGTGCAAAACATTCTGAGAAATAACAAGTGTGTTCTGTGCTTCAAATATTGGAAATGACGAGTAACACCATTCTGCGCAATTAATGAACGGCGGGAAACTAACAAGAACATAGGTTCTCGATGCTTTCAACCAATGAAAGTGGCGATAAAACTTAAAACATGCTTATATCAGGTAGGATATAAGCATAGAAAATCTATCCATGATCTGATGAAAGTATGCTTATATTGAAGTGCATGGTTCTGACCCGAAGATTATTGTGAATGCATGTCAAAATATGAGATGCAGTATCATTCTAATTCAGGATAAAGGTACATACTTGCAGTAGAAAAAACAGAATTGCTGCATTAGCAGGGGCTAGAGAAAGGCTAATCATCCCTCCACGCAACTTATCTGGTACATACCTGTGTAAGAAATATGCAGCAGGAGATATATATCAAGAACTCGGAAGCAGATGGGATAAACTCCCAAGTTCCCAACCAGCAAAAGCCACGAGCAATTTGTAGTTAGATAAGAAACACACAAGCACAAGTATGATTTACATTGTCCTCAATCTGGCGAGCGAAGGTAAAATTAGGCCAACACAAGCATGAAATAAACAGAATAGGGTTACAAGAAGTCCAATTTCCTGCACACACAAGTACAAACAGTCAAGTTCAAAACCACGGATCAAAGTCTGTACAATAAAGAGAAAATTAAAACCGACAAAAGAGTTCTCCAGACAATATACTGATTAAAGCATCATACCTGATAATCATAAGCCAGTATGGACAACACAATACCCATTACCATGAACACATACACCAGGCAATCCTCTGTTCGAAGAGATAATGGTCCAGGGGAAAACCATGGGAATGCTGTGCTTCCTAGCAGTCTACCACCCAGCAAACAAGGATATATCAACCCTAGCTTCACTTCTCGTCCATCAGCCTAAAACCAAGAGAACAGCAGTTTAAAAATTTGGTGATTTCAGCGAGACTTGTACAGGGTCACTATTTGAACTAACTGCCACCAGCACCAAGCAGTCAAAGGGAAAATCCTTCCATCCCGAAACATTACAACAAACTGAAGTAACTCATGACGCACATTCTCTAATTTCAAATGGTTAACAGGTGAAAGCATAAATAATGGAAGAAGTAACAAGCGAACATAAGAGTCACTCGCAATGATTCGTCTCACACTTTCCAATACAAAAATTGTACACTAAAGGAAATAAATGAAAAGGGAACAACCAGTTTTAACATTTGCCATGGTTTAGAAAGTTGCATAGAGGTGTGAATTCAGAAAACACCAAAGGTATCCCAAAAAAAAAAGAGTCTCTATCACCTACTTGAAGTAGAAGGCAGAAGCCATGAGAGAGAGAGAGAGAGAGAGAGAGAGAGAGAGAGAGAGAGAGAGAGAGAGAGGGCATCGTGACGTGGGCATATCTAGGGCCCCCTAGGAACATGCTAGCCATTAAGGCCTTGTTCAGATGTTGGGAAAGGAAAGGAGAGGAATGAACAAGAATGTCTAACTTTCCTGCATTTTTTATGTGTTCGGCTAGTAGGAAAGTTGTGGGACCCCCGTCTCAAACTTTCCCACTAGGATTAGTTTTCCCAAAAACTTGTCTTGTAAAAAACACAAGATTCCAAGATTTCACAGGAATCTTGTTTTTCACTAGTTTTCTGCAGTCTGCACAATTAAACTATAATTTTTCAACTTTCTCACAAATTTCTTCCATCAAACAAACGTATAAAGCAAAATACATTTTCTTTTCCTTTACTTCACTAATAGTTTCTCAGGAGCAACTTTCATGTATCAATTTCTTGGCATGTGAACGGAGCCTAATATTGTGTTGGATGACCAGAGGTTGAGAGGGAGTGAGCTGAGGCAGCTTTAGACTGCAAAGAGAATGGCACTGGTGAGTGAAGCTGCTGATGCGTCCAGGCTTACTGCATATGGAGGAAAAGACCTACTTTTATAAGGAAAAGGAGCCATGATCACCAGCTCCCTCTGGGATACCTGCTGAGTAGGTATTATATAGTTGAGGTATCACATGACTTGGTCAACTTGTTGCAAAGGCATCTCTTTCATGTCTAAGATTGGTTAGAGTGGGGCCACCTCGAAGGGGGATCCAAGCAGTTCAGACAATCTCAGTCACGGTTGTTACATGATTGAAACAAAGAAGGAAAAACTGCTAGACTTCCAGGTTCTATAGAGTACAATTGTTTACATTACTCCTGACTGCGTTAAACATAATATCAAAGAAATAAAAAGAACGGGCTCGATCACCGTTTAACAAGGTTCTAAGCCTTTGTTTTTGGGTTCCTTCAATAAATATAAATACTCTATAGGACAACTTTCTACTCTTCTTTTCTTAGCAATAGGTGAAGAACATCTAGTAGTGTAGGTCAAACCCGAATAAAGAGTTGAAAGCACCTTAACAAAACCACAATATCTAGAATAGACACGATGATGTACCTCGTAATTGCAAACTCTATAGAAACCCATAAAAGTAGGGTTTCAAACTCCCGAAACAATACGTATGGTCACCTAAATAATTAGAAACCTCAGGTTTTAGTTGCAAATCTATTCGATCAATTTTTTTTATTTTTTTATCGGCAAAAACAATTTATTAATAGGGAAAAGGGCAAGGGGATTCCAACCAAAAGTTGAAAGTGCAGCCAGTTGGGAACAAAGCCCAAGCACACCTAAAGGGACAAAGCCCAATACACCCGTGGGCCTAAAATCCCAAATAACACAATAAAGCACAATTTGCCCCCAGTACCATTCGATAAAAAATTTAGGGAGCAAATTTGCCCCTAGTTATTGTCTTAGTTACTAGGATTATTGGGTTTCAACTTCTGAGTATAACAATACATATACAATAGAAATGCCTTCACATTCAAAAGTTTGAAATGTCAAGGATGAAAGCGATCAATCAAAAAACCAAACTAAGATCAACAAAACTTAAACTCAGGTGGAGATGAAGAGTGTACCACTATGGTAGGAGCCCACAGAATCCAGAAGACTGCAATGGAGAATTGAACAGAAGCTTGTGCCCATGCTAAAAACCATACCCGTTTATCTGACCCAACAGAAGCATAAAACAGAGGAAAATATCGTTGATGGGATCATTGTCTAACAGTTTCTCAGCCAATAAGAAGAAACTTATGTTGTAAAATGCCTTCAAGTTAGCAAGTAGAGAGGTAGACACCATGTACTCTCATGCATTTGACCGGGGTTCAAATCTCACTAACTACAACTAACACCACTGACTTTCGCTGAGCCAAAAAAAAAGTGCCTTCAAGGTAACTTCAATTCTTCCCTAGACGGTGCCATGATGTGGACTTTCTATGTCCATACAAATAGAAATATGCTGTTTTGAAAAATATGTAAGATAATGGTGATTGCACAAAAGGTAAGCACAGCACTAGAGGAAACACAATGTCCACAACACTGATTTCACTTTTACATTGCTTTAAAATTTTTGCATCTTGTAGAGTCACCTCTACTAATTTTTTATTCCAACAATTTGAAAATCCCTTCCATATGCTGACCTGCTAGGTGCTCAAGCTCATCTAAGATTCAACTGATTTTGTGCAGTAAGCACTCAAAGAATACAAAAAAAGTATGAAAAAGACAGAGAACAAGCATTGCATACCACCAAAGATGTATGCAGTGAAATCTCTTCCATAATCTTTAAAGGCTGATGCTTGTGGAACTTCTTTCGATACTCGAGTGACAAAAAAGATAGAGAGAATTGCCAGCAATACTGCTGCAGTGGAAGGAGAAATGACACTAGTCTCCAAACCACGATGAACCAGCCAATTTGCCATCATTTGGCTACCGACAAAAGATACAGACTCAGTGAATGTCATTAACCAAAACGTATCATTCAATGTGTCCTGCCTGTGCCCTAGCTGCAACATAATACCGAAAGGATAATTCAACAGTTACGTGTCACTTGTTATCCCAGAAAACGTTCACAAAACAGGACCAATTGGACAAAATTTTAAAAGCACAAAATAAAATTCATCAAATAAACAGACATCAACACTGATTTAGCACTCTTTTTCAACACCGAAATGGTGCCAACTACTAATGCAAAAGAGAAAACCGGATATTCTTAAACACAAACCTTGTCATGCTCAACCACCATCCATGTCTCAAAACTGAAGGAAAATATTGAACTGGCAAGAGAGAGACAAATGCTTGCTAACCAGATGCTTGGATGCGCAAAAAATCTCTTCCACATGCCAACAAAGAGGTGCAGGATGCAATACATCAAACACACTTTCTTGTGGCCTCTGCATTAAATAATAGAGTTCACTAATAAGAAAAATAAAACAAAGGCATTTGAGTGTAACTCGTAATGCCTTGTGATTCCTAAATTAGAAAGCATTCCAACTTCAATGTCCTTCAATTGACATTAAAAAAAGAAAAAAAGAAAAAAAGAAAAAAAAAAGAACTGTTAGAGTTTATAGTATACTATAGCTACTAATGCATTGCCTAGCATGGAAGCAGGGAACACCACAAGAACACTGTAAGTAATTTGTGGTGGAAACTATCATGCATTTTACTTAATTGCAATGCCAGTTCCATATTATTATGAAAACACAAGTATCTCCTACTTCATCATGAGGCCAACGAATATACCACATAATTCTCACAGTTCCCAAGTAACTCACGGATGACCCCAAGCAACGTGAAATATCTCAAAATGACCAGAAAAATTTAATGTTATCTGTAATAATACACAAAACAAGTATTATTTTAAGTATCAAACAGAAAATCCATTTTTCTCTTCCCAAGCCATATGCTAGACTTAATTCATTCTCAGAAATCGGTCAAGATATTCGCATCACAAACTATCGCATGGACAACAAGATAACCAACTAAATGGATTGAACTTTCATTAGCGGGAAGATAAACAAATCAATGGAACTAAAGGAAAAAAAGTGCCCTTACATTAGGTCAGATAGTATTCCCAAGAAAGTACCAATGAAGAGGGCGGCTGCATAACCGACACAAAGAGACAACACCATCTTCTCCTTATTAACACCATAATATGCCAAATCATATTCCCCAAAAACAGACCACAATCCTTCCATCACTATGAGAGAGAGAGAGAGAGAGAGAGAGAGAGCGAGCACAATAATCAGATACCGATGAAGATGAACATTTGAAGCAACATCATTTATTAAGATCAAGGTTTAGTATCCATTTTTTTCTCAAAACAACAAATGGCCCCGTTTGGTTTCCAAAAACATCAACTATAGCAAAAGATGTTGGGCTTGTGAAGCCTAATCCGATTTCATTTGCGCTTCGCTGACTATTTGGGGTTCATCCTGCCAGCAGGGGTCCAAAGGCAGCGCCCCAATAGCTCACGTTCAGCAATTGGGGCGGCACCTAAAACCTAGACTTAGGGTATTCCGGTAATTGGTGATTGAACACAAAGTTATAAATACTTGCTATACACAGCAGCCGCCAATGTATCATACTCTATCTTGTACTCTATTCATTCAATAGATAGTAAAGACTGAAGTAAGTCGTGGATAGGGGTATAAACGAGTTGAGCCGAGCTTTGTAGTATTCGAGCTCGAGCTCGGTTGTAAACGAGCCGAGCCTAGCTAATTTACTTAATGAGCCTCTTTAAACAAGCTGAGTCTATACAAACGAGCCGAGCTTTTGCTAACGGAGCCGAGCTCGGCTCATTTAGTAAACAAGCCCAAAACTCGAGCTCGGCTCGATTACTAAACAAGTCGAGCCGAGGCCAGTGTTTTAAAATGTGCGCTAGGCGTTGAGGCGAGGCGAGGCACCCTAAAAGTGCCTCGGGGAGTCGAGATGAGGCACAAGTACGTGAAGCGCACTTGAGACGCCTGAGGCGCATTTGTTTGTGTTGCTAATTTGGCCTATATCGGTATTCTAATTATTTTCTACAAATTGCGCCTTGCTTTGATGAGGCACATGCCTCGCCTCGCGCCAAGGCTCCAGGGGGCCATGGTTCCTCGGTGCGCCTAGTGCCTTTTAAAACACTAGCCGAGCTAGTCGTTGATATATATTTTTCTTACAATTGTGAATTCAACAGAAGATCATATCAAAATGACTTCACGAATACAGAATGCTGACCTGAGGAGAGAGAATAGAGAAGAAGGAATCTCCGCTGGAAGCGAAGGAACGAAGAAGAAGACGACGGGAGAGATTGGTCGAAGAGAGTGGGAGCTCTGTTGCTGGAGTTGGTCGAGCGGCGAGGAAGGAAGGAGATCGAAAGGAAGCATGATATTAATATGAAGAGATACAGCAACTGATTTGGCTCCCATGCTTCGCTCTCGATTACCAGTCCCATTGCCGTTGTGTTGTTTGGGAAGAAAGAAATTACTGAAGGAAATTTTGTCCAGATCTCGTTTCCCTAGATCGGTAGAGAGAAGTTGTCTTGAGAGTAATTACACTTTGCGTCCTTCTAGTATTGCCTCTCTTTTTTGATAACTTAAGCACGCGTCCTGGTCAGATTACATGAACCTCGATTAATCAATCATGGCGGTTCCATCCCACAGTTCTCTTGCTAAGAGACCAATTAAAATCGAAGCAAAGTTACGTATGAAATGGACCTAAAAAAATTGATAACACATGAAAAATTTTAAACTTAAAACTTTAGGAAGGAGCAAACTCTTAGACCTTAGTATTACCTCTTGCACATTTTTGCGCTTAGACTTCAAGTTTCCAATTTATTCCCTTACGATTTGGATTTTGTAATGAGAGACTTGCATCTAAGTTCGATATTAATGAATGGGTCTTTTGAGAATAATGCTCAAAATAGATTATGTACTTGGAAAGATAATCCAAAATAAGAATGAAAATACTCCTTAGGGCTAATTCTCAAATTTTGCATTTTAAAAAGTATAGTTTTGAGATGCATCTAAATCTGTTCAAAACAAAAAAAGATGCATCTAAAAAAGTATAATTTTGAGGTGCGGTTCCAGAACACCTTCTTAAAAAATAAGTACTTATTTCACATTTTTAAACTCAAAAATAATATAAATAAAAAAAAATTTAAATTTTTTTTACACCGTATAAAAGATCTCAATAAGATCTATCAAATAAGATCCATATTACTGGGAAAATTATTTGCTTAAACACATTATTTTTGAGCTTGAAATTGCCTTCTTAAAAAATAAATACTTATTTTCAATTCCAAAACGGGGTTTGAGATGCATTGTGAGATAATGCATTCTCAAATTTGGCTCACAAACAAGAATAACCAAAAAATACAAAATAACCATCCATAATACTAACAATCTATAATCTGGGTCCCAAACAACCCCCAAGAAGATTTGCAAGTTCGAGTCTAGTCCGAATGAACATAACTTCCCTTTTATAGGACTTTTATAGTTATTGTTGGGACTATACCCCTGTTATTCAAATTATCATACTTCCATTTGTAAATTCTCACACTTCCGCAATAATGTTGATCACACTTTCTATGTGAACTGTAAACGTAAATTATTTGAACTAAATATGTGAATAATGTGAATTGTAGATGTGACCTGAGGGGTATTTTTATCAGAAATAATGGGCTGAGACTATATTGGGTGCAATAATATGCGCAGAGACTAATTTAGGCCTAACTCCTTTTCTAAAAGCCGATCAAAAAATAAACCTCCTTTTCTAATAACTATGACAGGCATTTCTTTGAGTAAAAAGAAAAAATAAAAAAGAGTAACACAAAACTCATCAACCAAGACAATTCTTCCATAACGTACACCATACGGTTCTGCAAACATTCAATTTATTTTCAAGAGTACCAAGGCAACCATTTCGGCCACCCTGGATGTCCTATAACACCATCTGAATTGTTATGCGGATAAAACTATCATTTACAAAAAGATGAGCTCAAATGCTTAGAACAACAATCACGAATGTAAATCGTATCCAACTTCAAATACCCAAATGATCATTTGGGTACAAAACTGGATATAGTTCGTGAACTCCTTGTACTACAGACTTTGGTTTTGCGGTTGGCCTGCAAGAACATGGACGCTACTGTGTCCTCATCCTGCTATTCTCAGCAGCCCTGACCTGAGAAAAGTACGGATGAGCCTGGAACAGAAAGTTAAGACTAGTCAGTAACATATTCGTAAGCAAGACAAATAATATTGTGCTAGTTAGACTCGTCAGTAACATATTGGTAAATGCGGTTCAAAAAAAAAAAAAAAAACATATTGGTAAATGCAAGACCAATTTCCTTCTGATTCACTAGCACAAGAAGTATAAAAAAACCCTTTCTTTCAAATATGAAACTCCTCAAAAACAATTCCATGGGGTTCGCATGGTGGAGAGCTGAGTTGTGATTAGCACTGCAGGAAGCATAGGTCAAGAATTCAAATCCCATGAAGCTCTCGACCCCCTTGATGCAACCCTCAGGAACTACCCCCGAGTAATTACCAAGCATGCGCGAGACGGGATAGCATTTCTCAAATATTATTCAGTGAGAACACGCAGACACCCTCAGTATTATAAATAAATAAATAAATAAAAAGTCATCCCAAAACAAAACATTAAGCAAACAACCATACAATCCTAAACTTAAAAATCCCAAAATTACCGAGGGCAACAGGTAACAAGTGAGACTACTTACCTTTTTTTATGTTGAAGTAGAACAAGACATAAAACCATGTACACCCATATGTGTGTACACGAATCAGAGAAAGGTGTATTTAAATTTCATTCATGCATATTATTTGACATGTGGTTGACATGGGGGGAGAAGGGGGGCATTTCTAAGAGCATTTGGAGGATGCACTATGTGTACTATGAAACAAGGTCACCTATTCATGCAAAGGTAACTTGAAAAGAATGAGAAGACTCACAAAAAGGCCAGCCAAAGGTTAAGCATAACTAAAGGGGGAAAAGGTAGCAGCTTGTTATGACTGTACGATTACCATTGCTTCTTTTGCTGTAAGCCTATCCTGATGGTCATAACGAAGAAGCTTGTCGAGAAAATCAATAGCCTGCACATAACAATACCTAGAAATAATCATAACCAATAACAAGGTACAGCATACTTTGCAAAGAAAAAAGACTCAACATCAATCATCTACATGTCCATGGAGCCAAAAAGGGGGGAAACAAACTAACCTCAGGAGACACAATATGTTGATTATCTGCGTGAATAAATTTGGACCAGGGCTTTCTACCGTGCCTGCAGCAGAATGAAAGGAGAAATACATGGAAATTAGGCACTATGGAACGTCATCTTCTTTTCAAGATACCTAGTGAGCAACACACTTCTTGGGAGATATGGAAGCAACTGCTACCCAAAATGTTTCAACAATTGGCCAAACTTTAGAAATCACAACTTGTGTATGGTACAAATTAGTTAAATAATGTCAATCACACCTCCCAACAAGGGCGTCGAGTTGAGGATCAAGCTCCAAATGATATTTATTCAGGTATGCATTTAATTCGTCTGTCCCAAGTACCTGCAATTGCAGTGAAGAAATGAGCTATGGGTTGTCATACGCAAATGCTATACCTTGGCATTTGCAGGTCCTGCTCTGCAACCACCAAGGAAAATGATTTGGTTGTATGTGTTAATACCACAGAGTCACAGACGACACAGGATAATTCGGATCAATTCCATATTAATGCATTATATGGTATCACTGAAGTTACAATTACTTGAATATACACGAAAAGAACTCGTAGATAGTTTAAGTACCCATTCATTTCTCCAGTCTATGCAGGGTTTTGAGATCCAAAATTGTAGCAAGGTTATTTTGTCCCGCTTCAAGAACTTATATATCACAGTTGTTTAATTATTAATGGGGGCTTTGACACCAATCACCAAAAATTTAGAGACACGTCAAAGAGCATTTCTAGATCACGAACAATTGTTTTCAGAGCATTGTACCGCAAAACCAGACACATTAACACAACTTGGAAGTTTCTAGCATATGAATATTTTTTCGCTTCACCATACTATACATTAACAAGTCAATACAGATTTCGGCCAATCCAAACTCCTCTAAGTCAGCCAATGCCTGGATTTAAGTACTGTGGCACAATAACATCAAACAAACTGTATCATTGCCCAAAGATGTATAGCTAATAAGCTTCACATGTATTCAAAGTCTCCAATAGAGTTCTATTTCAAATCCAGGATCTTCACTTGATCAATCCCAGCCAAAAAAAGATAAGACAAACGATAAAGAGTTCGGCGTGGTATGCCACCCCCTAATTTTGATTCTAGGTGAAGAAAGAGGAAATGTTTTGCTACTAAACATCAACTAGAAAAGTAGCAAGTAAGAAACAATAAAGAGTACATAAAGCAGGTTCTTTAGTCCATTCTGCAATGTGGCACAAATCGTAGAAGTAGGACTAATAATCTTTTAATTTAAGTTCACTTCAGTGAATCCTACAAATTCCTTTACCTTTGCAATTTTGACGAGCTGATCATGGTTGTCATGTCCATAAAAGAAATGGTCCTTGCGAAATATCTATAAAAGGCACCAAAGTGTGATATAAGAAAACAAGTTTATTTTTTATTTGAGTGAAAAATTGCAGACAACACTCATGACTTGAGGAGAAAAATGGTCTAAGTAGATTAATCTGTGTAGGTAAGATCAAAGATTCTAAAAGGAAATTGAAGGTGTAATCCATACCATTCCAGCAAACATGCAGCCAAGGCTCCACATATCCAAAGAATAATCATAATCTTGCAGATCAACTAAAAGTTCAGGTCCCTTATAGTATCTGAGAATCAAGGAAAAGAATCTTAAATTTTGTAAAGATAAAGTCACAATTTTAATTAGGAACCTAAATAAAAATAGAGGAAAATTAGAGTCTCACGATCATCCAAACAATAATCCAAATATCCGATTAACGTCTAGCAACATTAATGTGTATAGATGCATGATGCATTATTGAAATGACACTTTAGATGATCAATTTTATGCTTGAACCGAGTAATATTTTACTACGTCTTCAGGTTTGCTAATTTAGTTTAGTTTAGGTTTCCTAAGTTCTATCAGGCACTGACTAGTATATGAATTTCATATCCATGGTACAGTGCCTCGGGTTTTGTTTGGTCAGTAGATTGTAGAGTTACAGCACTAAGTATTTGAAAATCACCTTGAGTGGATCTACACTTAATACTCTATCAAAGTGGTAGAGACCACTTCACGAATCAATGAAAAAAATGTGGAGACGTGGACTATGAATTGCTGAAGCATTCTAGGAACTGAGTGATGCAACCCAAATTCTAGCAGTGATTTACAACGACAAGGGAAGGGGTGGTTCCCATGGTAATTTTCCTTCCTCTTCTAATCGTAATTGATATATTTTCTGTCACAACTCATGCCTCTGTTTGCATTATTTTCCACATATAAGGTCAACTTCTATCATACTAATAATTTTCTTGCCCACTAGTTTTTAGCCCAAGCCCAACATCCAAAATCCCTTATTAATTCTTGGAAAATATTCTCCAACAGAAGTCTTGAAATAAATGTATACCAATCACCATCAGGTCTAGATCTATTCTAGCTCTTTTCCATCTACAGAGCGCACAAAACCTTGTTCGGTCAATAACAGAGTTTTCAAATGCGAAAGCGCAATGCGAGGCTCTTGGCCTCACATGAGGCAAGCCGTAAGCCTCTAAAGCGTTGAGGCATAAGCCATTGGAGGTTTTACTTTTTACTTTTTATTTATATAACTAAAAATACCACAAAAAGAGGGGATAGTGTTTGTGCCATACAAATATGTGCCTCACAAAAAACAATAAAATAGTAGATAGAATTCACAAAAAAAAAAACACGTTAAAGCATAAAAACATGGTTCATTAAAGATCCAACTTTTAAAAGCACTCTAAGTTGTCTCGCAAATACGTGAAAACCCTTCGCCTTTTGCCCCAACAACTTGTAATGAACCGATTCTTCACTTACAAAAAGAAGAACCGATTTCTCGAATGCGTCCACCTTGGTGAATAAGGCGTGAAAAGCATACGCCTCCCACAATCGCCTTTGAAAGCATTGGTCAGTGGTATATCACAGGTTGCAGTATTCTAATTTTTTGCATTACCACTATAAATTCTTACCAGAGCTGCCACAAGAGTGTTTCTTTACACTTATCCTCATCACAAAGCTTTCCTGAGATACTAACACAATCTCCGGAATGACTTACTTCAGTTGACATACAAAATATTGCAAGTTTCCAGAGTTCTTTTAAGTCCACCGCGAGATGCCAGTAGTATCTTTGATAAAAACTCGAGGAGAGGCGTATTCTAGAGAGAGAAGGATATTATCATGACATGCTTTTAACTTCTATGGGACAAGTGATCACTTAATATATATAAAATTGAGTCAAGAATCGAGAGGAGTAGAGTGGGAAACTTCGATGCCTATGCTAGGGTTTGCTGCTTCGTCTTGCTGCTGATTCATCTGATGGCGTCTACGCTCTCAGGTAACGATTTTGCTTCCTGTTTTCCACCATTGAATTCGTAGTGCTCCACTTCTGCTTCGAAATTAGGGTTACCTAATTCTGGTGTTCCTATTATATTACAACGTGAGAATGCTGTGACTGCCTCTGGATCTAAGTCTGTGAATCATAAGGATAAGTCTTCATGTGTTCCTGTAGTCCATAATTCATTGGGGAAAGTGAATTTGTTTGATTTCTTAGCAGCTGTTACGATTCCTAATAATGAACATCTTGAGTTTCAAGAGGGCGATACTCCTACGGTTAAACAGATTAAAAGTCTTACTAAAGTGGTTTCATCCCTTCGTAATGAGTTGAAAGCTAAGGATCAATTGATTGAGTCACTACAGGTCAAAGATTCAGTTCCTATGGCTGGGCAGAATTCTGCACTTCCTGGAAAGACAAGGTTTCTTCGCCTGAAGTGCATTCTAGGATGAAGTTACAGTACTTTCTCCCTGCAGTTGAGGGGGAAACGGTTATGGTTTCTCCTCCTAAACATGTTGAGACTCATGGAGCAGAGAAATGGAAGGATTGTATCATTGGTCATTTTGTGGATAAAAAACTCCCATACTTGTCTGTAAGATCCATTGCATTCAGTATTTGGCGCAAGTATGGTCTGAAGGAAGTACTCTCTAATGAAAAGGGCTTTTTCTTTTTCTAATTTGGGGCTGAAGGGGCTTATCGTCAAATTTCTGAGGTTGGTGCTTGGCACTTTGGTAATTGACTAATGGTTTTACAGGAATGGCATCCTGACTAGGAGTTTGAGAAGGAAAGCCTTTCAAAACTACCCCTGTGGATCCAACTTTATAATGTTCCCCTTCGATATTGGTCTGCGGAGGTGCTTAGTTACATTGCCAGTGCCATTGGTAAACCCCTGTATGCAGATGAAATGACTGAATCAGCTAGGAGAATTAGTTATGCAAAAATACGCGTAGAAGTTAGTGTTCACTCAGAGCTGCCTCACTCTATAGATCTTCTTACTTCAGCTGGGAGGTTGGTTAAAGTTGGAGTGAAGTACCCTTGGAGGCCTTTACGGTGTGTAGCATGTAATGTCTTTGGTCACTCTGAGTGTAATCAGCTAGCTTGGGGATCTGTTCAACGGTTCAACCTGAGATTTTGATGAAAGTTCCTCAAGCCATAGTTTGGGCGGTTAAAAGTGTTAAGACTGTGACTGAGGCTTGTGCTGTTCCTGACATCCCTGAGATTCAGAATACTCCCAAGGAACCTGCAGCTATTATTCCTTGTTCTAAACAGTTTTCAGCTCTGCAAGGAGGGATTATTGGCACTGAAATGGAGTTATCTTGAAGAGGGGCTATTCCTGCTCCCAATGTGCACAAGAGTGTAGGAACTTTGGATGCTTCTGATCCTTCGATTGTTTCTTGTGTTGCCTTATTGGTAAAGGCAATACAGTAGAATCAATGAATCCAATAGTCAACCTTGTTGACTCTTGTGATGATCAAGGGGCTCTTCCAGCATATGATTTTCTGCCACATGATCTTGGTGTTGGAATCTCTGATCCAGATGCCGAGTTTCAAGCATTAACAGAGATGGCACAAGCTTCTTCTAAGCAGGCTAAAGGTGTTAAGAAGCCAGGGGGAGGGGTGCAAACAAGGAAATCAAAAAAGAAATTATCAAACTAGCCTCCTGGAATGTTAGGGGTCTAAATAACCCCATAAAGCAGGTTGAACTTAGAAAATTTATTTATGCTAATAGATTATCCCCGTTTAGGATTGTGGAGTCCAAGATAAGGAAGGACAATATTATAATTTCCATTCAGCATTGCCTTCCTTCTGGATGGGATTATATTCATAATTGTGATTCAGGATCTGTTGCACGGATTATTGTGGCTTGGAGTAAACAGGGGACTGTGGTTAGTGAGCTTTTCAAGTCTGAACAAATGATTCTGCTCTGTTGAAGTTGACATGAAATCTTTTCTCCTTTCAGTAGTCTATGGTTCCAATCACGTTCATTCACGGAGGCAACTCTGGGACGATTTGAGGAATTGCAAAGGGTTCGTGGGGTCTCTGCCTTGGATTACCGTTGGTGATTTTAACTCTGTTCGTAAACCAAATGAGAAATATGATCCTTGTCATTTTGATTCTAGTGCTGCTTCTCAATTCAATAACTGTTTGGAAGATATTGAAGTAGAGGATCTAAATTCTAAAGGACTCTGGTTTACTTGGTCTAATAGAAGGGTTGGATCGGATCATTGTAGTAGCAGGATTGAAAGAGCCTTGGTTAACTTCCGCTGGCAAAACCTGTTCACTGAATCTGAGGCAGCTTTCCTTGCTCCAGGTATCTCAGATCACAGCCCTATAGTTGTTTATATTGTTCCTTACAAGGGAGGGAAAAAAACCCTTCAAATTTTTCAACTTCTGGATGAATCATAAAGGGTTCTCCCCTCTCGTTCTTCAGTCATGGAGTCAACCAATAGAAGACTTAGCTTCTCCTATGCTGATTCCCTACAAGAAATTCAGGTGTCTTAGACCTTGCTTAAGAGCTTTTAATAATGAGTTTTATGGTAACACTCAAAAGAAAGTCCTGCAGGCAAAAGATGAGCATCTCTCCATCCAAACTATAATTGCCAACTCCTCAGGTGATCCTATCCTTCTAGCCTATGAAAAACTCTGCCACTTCTTGAGTGCTGCTGAAGAAGCTTGGAGGAGGCAGAAATCAAGGGTTAAGTGGCTTGAGTTGGGACATAATAGCACTAGTTTTTTTCACAAAAAAAATGGCCAGTCACCATATGAGAAACAAAATCCTGTCAATTTGTGATGATAGTGGGAATAGACTGGATGACCCAACGGCTGTAAAAGGTGAGATTCTGGGGTTCTATCAGAAAATGTTGGGCTCTAAATTTGATCAGAAAAAGGCAAGGGGAGAGGTTGTCTTTCCCTAGCACTGTCCCTACTTCTTATCAAGCTCAATTAGTCACTCCTTTAACTTCTGAGGAAGTTAGGAAAGATATTTTTTCTATCAATGGAGACAAATCCCCTGGTCCAGATGGCTATAATGTAAGTTTTTTCCAAAAGAACTGGAGTCTAGTAGGTGATGAAGCGACTGCTGCTGTGCTTCACTTCTTTCAAACAGGTTATCTCCTTAACAATGTTCATGCTACAGCCCTTACTTTGGTTCCCAAGACTAGTTGCCCTCAGACAATGAAAGAGTTTCGACCTATAGCCTGTTGCAATGTCTTGTATAAAACCATTACTAAGATGTTAGCAAACAGAATTCAACCTGTCCTTCCTCTCATTATCAACAAAGCTCAACCTGCCTTTGTTAGAGGGAAATCAATCTCAGATAATATACTTTTAATGCAAGAGTTAGTGCGGAACTATCAGAGAGATTGTGGCCTTCCAAGATGTGCCATAAAGATAGATCTAATGAAAGCTTTTGATTCGGTTGACTGGGATTTCCTTTTTGATGTCATGGTAGCTTTTGAGTTTCCCTCTCAGTTTATCATGTGGATCAAGACCTGCATTTCATCTGCAATGTATTCAGTTGTCATTAATGGGGAACTTGAGGGCTTCTTCAAAGGAGAAAAAGGGCTAAGACAAGGAGATCCAATCTCCCCTTACCTCTTTCTTTTGGTAATGGAAGGGTTTTATGCTATTTCACAAAAGAAGATATCTCAAGGCCAGTTTACTTTCCATCCTAAGTGCAATGATCTTTCCATCTCTTATTTGGCCTTTGCTGATGATCTATTCCTTCTAGCTGGAGCTGACTGCAGTTCCATGAAAGATTATTCAAGAAGCTCTTAATGAATTCTATCATTCTTCAGGCTTAAAACCAAACCTGCAGAAAAGCCAATTCTTCTTCTCTGGTGTTGGTATCGAAGTTAAAGCTGCCTTCTTAACATCCTCCCTATACATGAAGGATCCTTGCCTGTGAAGTATCTAGGTGTGCCCCTCATATCTACTAGGTTGAAGTATGAAGATTGTATCTTGCTTAAAGAAAGAACACAACAAAGAATTGCCTGCTGGTCCAACCATTCTTTATCTTTTGGAGGTCAAGCTCTTTTGATTCAGTCTGTACTTTTCAGCATGCAAACATATTGGTGCTCCTTGTTTATTCTCCCCCATAAAATCTTAAAGGAAGTGGAAGTTTTACTCAGAGCCTTTCTTTGGTCTGGTCTTAATCTCAAAAAGACGGGGGCTAAAGTGAAGTGGATGGAAGTTTGCTCACCAAAATCTGAAGGTGATCTTGGTTTTAAGTCTCTGAAACTTTGGAACAAGACCTCAATGTTGCGTCACCTTTGGGCATTGAGTAAAAAGGAGGACACCCTTTGGGTTCAATGGATTCATAGCTACATTATTAAAAGCAACAATCTTTGGTACATGCCAGTCCCTCATGACTGTTCTTGGACAGTTAGAAAGTTGCTAAAATTAAGATCTTTAGCTCAGAACTTCGTCAGACATACCCTAGGTAATGGGCAAGCTACCTTTTTATGGATTGAAAACTGGCATCCAAGTGGGCCCCTGTACAAACTCTTTGATGACAGGATTATATCAAGGCTTGGATCCTCTTTATATGATAAAGTCAGCTCTTGCATTTTGAATGGTGTTTGGCACTGGCCAAGACCTAGGAACAGGATTATTCAGCAAATCCAGGCCTCTACCCCTCCCTCTCTTTTAACTCTAGGGGATAGTGAAGACATGATAACCTGGACACTCTCTCCTACAGGATCTTACTGAACAAAACATACATGGGAAGCCATTCAGAACAACTATCCCAAGGTTCAATGGTCTTCTCTTGTTTGGTTCACTAATAACGTTCATAAGTGGGCATTTATTCTTTGGATTGTCTGTCTTAATAAGCTTCCAACAAAAGACAGATTCAGAAGATGGCGTATGGAAATAGACCCTCTCTGCATTCTCTGCTCACAGAAAGAAGAAACTGGTTCTCATCTATTTTTTACTGCATTTATTCTAGACAAATATGGGAATCTATTCTCAACAAATTTCAGATTCTTCAACCAGCTTGTGGATGGGAGAATGAGCTGAATTGTGCCATTAGCTTCTGCAAAGGGAATTCATTCCGTGCTCTTGTGTTCAAGCTTTCGCTTGTTGCTGGGGTATACTTCATCTGGCTTGAGAGGAACTCTCGTGTTTTTGGAGGGAATCCTAAGAATCCAGATCATATTTTAGCTTGTATAGCAGAAAATAAGAAACTTAGAATTTGTACATGGAGAAACATCCCTAAAACTGTAGAGAACCAAAGATTATGTCATCTTTGGTGCATTTCTGCTAGTTTGATAGGGAATACCGCCACTTAGGAGTTTTGATTCTAGTAGTTTGTAGTTGGTTCTCTTCGTAAAGTTGTTTGTGTAAGGGGTTCTCCCTTGGGATTCTTTGTTGGTTGGCTATAAAATGCATCATTTACCAAAAAAAAAAAAATTCACAACCCATAAAAGACCAAAAAAGCCAAGGCATACAAAGTAGAGAAGATATGTAATTCCTAACCAAATAAAATCTCACCTTGAAGCAACACGAACATTATATTCCTTGCCAGGATGATAAAATTCCGCAAGACCCCAATCTATCAAGCGAAGTTTTCGCAACTCGTGGTCTATCATAACATTGTGAGGTTTGACATCTCTATGCATTATACCTTGAGAGTGACAATAATCTAATGCCTGAAATGAAAAAGAAAGTAGCTGATCGAGTAAACCCTTGAGACCTGTATTACAAAAACCTCTCGATGCCAACTAACCAAAACCAATACATAAATAACTACGGAAAAATAAAAGATAACATTCAGGATTTTTTTATCTGAAGTACACAATTATCTTTATTCTCTCACTGTTCAAAATATTATCTCAACCATATTCAGAATCTGACTAAACTCAATTTAACCTCCAAGGGCGGGTGAGTAGGGAATAGGCTTGAGTAACATCCACACCAGATTCAACTCCCACCACGGGTAGCCACACAGGGACATGCCTGGTAGACTGATGTGCACACCTTGTAGGGTGATGAGCATGACATGCGGCCTGGGCTCTCAGACGAATCCGACCCCAAAGACCTTGTCGCGACAGGAGTCTATTCTCACAAATCAACTCTGTTTAGGGTGACTTTATTCAGAGGCCGACTGAGGGGTGTGCAAGCGGGGGCCCGGGTCCCCGCACACCTTCCAATTATCCCAATATTTCTACTACATTTTAGGTTTTGTGTGAAAGAATTATGAAGAAAGGTCCCCTCACAATTTGTGTTATTATTATATGAGGATGATATTTTATTGTTAATTTATGAATACATGTGATTCAGTCCCCCGCATCAAGAATCCTACGTCCGCCACTGACTTTATTAGACATAATTTTGGGAGGTCTGGTTTTATCAGATCATAAGTTACTGGATTCGAGGCATTATCTTGTCCTCAAAATATTCAGATTGAATCAAATCAATTCTTATTAGGTGGCCTTTATTGCAGACATTCGAAGCATCTGTAATGACATCACACTTCATTCTTAATATCCTTCGCTCTGAACCCTCACAGATGCTTGTCCACATTAGAATATAGCACCAGTGTGCATGTTCGGGATGTTAAAGCAAAGGAGAAAAGTTGACCTCCATTTTGATTGCATAATCACTACAAATTTGTTCCTTATAAGTACTATATGACCATATGTGAGGTTATATAATATAGCAAAATAGCTAAAAATACGGGCTATTTTTCCAACCCTTTAGACTATGTTGTGTAATGCTTATTCATTTATTTGGAGCAGGGTAATAAAGTAATCTGCAAGATTCTACTACTTGATTTACCTTGAGGAGCTCATATATATAGTAACGTATGTCATAATCCGTCAGTGTAGGGTACAGAACTTTGAAATCTGTGCTGTTCACATACTCAAATATCAAGCTAGGAGTTTTGGAGTGCTCATCTCTGACAATGTCAAGGAGTTTTACCACGTTTGGGCCCCCGCAAAGGTTCTGAAGTATTTTGATTTCTCTCTTTATCTGCAGCAGATGACAAATAAGATCAGGAATTATACCTTCTAAGTTTCGATGTCACAAGTTTACATTGATATAACATGAAAACAGGTAAAATAAAACTTATAAAATAGTCAAATGTTTTTTCGCTTGATAAGCACGCAACAAACAAAAGGCAAGTTAATAGCTTACTCCTAAAGGCACTTTCAGTAGCACAGAGCATAAATATAATACTGCACCTCTAGCCCACATTACCTATCAGAAGCCATGGTGCAGAAAAGAGTCGACCACAACCAAAAAGCAGAGGTTTACTAAATAAACAGGGTCCCTAGAAGCCATGGCAATCTTTTTGACAAACCAAGATGCAAACTTAATACAACCCTTGAAGGTTTCAGATCCTGTCTTAGGAAAGGGCTGCCATGCATACGGCCAACAAGGAGCAAGCATTCAATCACAAATTTTCAAGAAGAATATCAGACAACCAGGGTTCTTCAATTTATTTACATATCTATTTCTGGTGCGGTTTGCAAATTCTTGTGATAAAAAACTTGATGTAGAGCCTTAGGTGTTACCATAGAGATATATATATGTATATCAGTTAGGATCAAGTCCAAACCTCTTCCCGTCCACACCCGTCCGCACCTCCCCTTTCCCGATCGAATTTTGATGATTCGAACCGCTCAATGTGTTCAGAACATGATTTTAAGGGTACCCGCAAGAAATCGGCCAAAAAAAACACCGGGAAGGGCTTGATTTGAGCAGTTTTTTATTGAACCGTTCAATAAAATACAAACAAAAACTGTTCGGATGAAGCCAGTCCCTGTTTTTTTTTTTTCCGATTTCTCGTGGGTACCCTTAAAATCACGTTCTGATCACATTGAGCGGCTCGGATCATCAAAATTCGATCGGAAAAGGGGAGGTGTGGACGGGAAGAGGTTTGGACTTGATCCTAACTGTATATACATACACACACACACACACACACACACACACACACATATATATATATATATATATATTGACATCTACTATGATTGGTCTAACTTTAGTATACCCAACATTAGTCAAAGTTGTTTCTTTGTTAGGGGAAGGTCCAGAGTAGGTAAATGAAGCATGCAATACCTTCATGTAATGTATATGCAGTTATGAAACTGGCATTCCTTCAAGAAATTCAATAGCATATATGTTGCATGGACTCTCGTACTATGCCCACCGAGACCTGTACCCAATTTAAGCACTTGGGCCCTGTTTGGTTTGGGTTTGAGGGAGGTTTTTGAGAGTAATGAGTGAAGAGAGAGAGATAGAGGAAATTTATTGGAGACCGTGCCCAAGGGTTTTGAGACCCAAAACGAACAAGGCCTTGGATTCTCTTATTGCTTACATTATTTGATGAAAAGAAGCCACATTACCGAAATGAAAACTAATAGCCCCAGAATATGGATGGGGTATAAACATTCCGTATTCTCAGCTAATCCCATTAACGTTCATGTACGCTTCTGAATAAGGTACAACATACCATCTAAGAGTACAATGCAATATGCAATACTAATGAATTTCTACTTTCTATCAGTATCTTGTGCCCATACCCGACATTGCAACGCATACCACAGTGCCCTAAGATTTAAGTTCAAGGTCTCGCACCCGATACTTGTACCAAGTCCATGTAACATAGAATAGCACACACTGTTAGCTGGACTGAGGTACGGGTGCCAGGTCAAGCATGAGTATAATTATCGGAAGCTCTAGTACAACAGTCCAAGGACACGGGTACACTGCAGAATAATGTTTCATCCACAATATACACATGATGCATAATTGGATTATAAGTCGAGGTCATTTTTGTTTCCTTGCATCCTGTACAGTTGAATTATACCTTTTTTGGCGCTTATGAAACAAGTGTTGTCCTATTCCCGAAAAGGGGGAAAAAGACGGGGAGTAGTAATAGTGGTAAATGTTAGAGGTAGATATTAGTCAGTCTTCGTCCTCTAACTGATGCAAATCATTAACTTATAATCAGTTACATATATAAAACAGTATAATCACCCCCTGCTACAGGAGCATGTGTCATATATAGTTGTGTCCTTCGTGTGCCTGGAGAATCAAAACCTATTTCAAGTTTTGTTATAGCAGCATCAGCATCTTATGTTATATATCCATGCCCACAGAAAAGCACAAGGCACATTATTTTTCTACGAATACCAATCCAAATATACCTTTTTCTTCTTCACGGGCTTTAAGATTTTGATTACGCAACGCTCATTGTTGTTCACATTTATGCCTTCAAAAACTTCACTGTATTTTCCCCTTCCAACTTTCCGTACAACCTCATAGTCGTCTTGGTCACTGAAAAGAAAAATGTAAGATAGAGTGTACAGCTTTCGAACAATACTTACAACAAGTACATATCAGTAAGACATAAGAACCATGAAAAGTATGGAAAAATCAAATCTCAAAAGGCTAACTACAATGAACCTTGAGATAGTGCAGGTTATTGGAATGTCAAAAGGGCCAGATAATGAACATATTCAAGTATTCAACCAACCTCACCACCAGTAAGTTGGTCGGTTTCCAATTATATTAAGCAAATCCACCTTTCTTGTTTGTATTTAAAGTTGACGCAATCGGCAACAAGTGACAAATCATGAGAAGCGGTAATGAAGGAACGTTATTCAATATAAAGGCAAGTAAAGGAGCCATGAAGTATAAGGCAAAAGGCATAATAGTAGCACTATGGAACTATTTTTGCAATTACGACCCCAAACATTGCAAGTCGCTTCAGCTTCTATATTCCCTGTGCTTCATCTAATATTTAAAGTCACATCATTGCTTGAACTATGTGCTTCTGTCTTCAAACTGGAATGATGGAAATGAAATTGGTTTATTAACATTTAACAATCTTTCAAGCTTCAGCCTCTTCAGAAAGAAGGTCCTTACATGGATGTATAATGAACTCCAGAATACCAAAAATGAAATTTGCATTACCCAGCCTTACCCTCTGAGACCTTCTATGATTCCCTAAGAGAAAGGTTCAAAGACTGCTAAACCATGTTTAAATAATCAAGACCATCAAAACAGAATTTAAAAAGTAGGATGCTTTCTAGAAAGCTTTTTATTACTTTTCTGCTTTTTATTTCAAAGTGAATTGTCTAAGTGCTGCTCTCCCCTGAACCTTTTTAGTACTTGAAAGGCACTTTCTAGAAAAGGTAAAATTTCCTTAACAATGTTAGACAACCAGCAATGTTAGCCTACTGATCATGCAAGAGTGTTACCAACTCAACTGTTGCGTAGGCCAAATGATACTGAACAAAATAAGAGATCTTTGCATCTTAATAAACATAAGTCATAAGATAACGTCGTAACCAAAGTCAAAACATCTATCAATGGCCCACCTAGGAGGGCAAGACATCACATTCCCCTACGTGTCTTCATTCTTCAATGACTCGTTCATATGTAATTTAAAATTCCTGATCGCAACAGCTATGGGGTTGCCCATCATGGATCATTCCTCTATACTCCACCATTTACGATCATTCCTCTATACTCCACCATCTATACAATCATTCCTCTATACTCCACCATTTACTGCAAATTTCATGGAAACCGTTGCTCTCAAATCCTACCCTTTTCTATCCTAAATTGGCATGACATCCAAGTATCTCATCATTGTGTTTTTCTGTCATCCATCCAATCCTTCTGTCCACAGTTATCAAAACAATGATGTCCACAAAGCCTTTGATTCTTTCCAATGGTTTCTAACAAGAGTCTCAATACCTAATCAAATCAATGTTTCTTCTACTCACACCCAACTTCAACTATGAAGAGTTGCAGCTTCCAGTAATTCATTTTCACATACATTTTAATTATTATTTTATTCATTTTTCCAAAAAATTGAAAGTAATTAGTAAGTAGTAATTGTTGCTAGATCCTCGTTGGATTCATACAAAATAGACGTATACTTGACAGACACCTATATAAACATAAGAACACAAATATGAGTACCACGTATACATATGTAAAAATAAACTCTGCAGATTACAGATGATCAAACTACAATGATCTCCCATTCCAGCAAGATGTTGGAGCACTTGAGCTCAAGTACGGACACAACATTTAAATATTGGGTGGGCAAACATTAAAATGTTTCGGCAATGACTTGTATTTCTGTCAATACATATTACAAAAACAAATTTAAAAAAACATATATAGATGGTATTTTCGATCAACCAATTCAATTACATAAAAACAATCATTAATAATTTTAAATTTGCTTAATCTTCTGCATACACATAGTGTGTGCCCACCTTCTAGTTTATATTTATTTCAAAAGATAAAATATGAAACGTATATAGAATATAGATGTATACGCTCTAAGGAGGATGATTATTGAATTGTTCAAAAAAAATCTTGGATAGACGGATATTAGATTTTTCTAGAAAACATTGGGCGGACCAACTTATAGTTTTGACATTTTCAAGGAAAACACTCCTGTAATTCTACGAAATTTTGAAACTTGAGCAGGGTAGTCGCCTGGTCTCATCCGCCCCCCTTTCAGTCCCTGACTCAAGTTATCAAAAAGATGGATAGCGTATCTCACTTTGATCATCCTAGATCATCCACATCACTATTCTACACTAATCACCTATAGACGATGAAAAAAAAACGAAAGAACAAGAACAACCAGACGGGAATTAGGGCTGTCAAAATTACCCCCACTGAAGAGTGAGCGACTCGTAATCCCAGTACTCTCTAGGGCGAACAACGTTGACGTCCGCGTAGACTCGAGCTTTGGACATGACCACGATGCTTCTTCGACCGCCGCCGCCGATCTCCGAGAAATTTCCGACCTCGTCGTTTGGTTGAGCGGCGGTGGTGGGAGGCTGCGCCACCGGCGCACGTGAGGCGACGAGGGCGCAGACTAGCGAGATGCGGAGGAGTAGGACGGATTTGTGCGCATCTCTCATGTGCTGCCGGCGCTACGAGTAAGTACGGTACTGAGTGCAGCCCATGACCGTTGGGATAGATAGATAGGTGGCTCCGTCGTGCCTCTGCAGCGTTTCTATTCGTTCGAAACGACTCAGGCCCCGTTCCGGAAAATATTATTAAAAAATAAGTACTTATTTTATCACTTCTCATTCAAAAATAAGAAGGGTCATTCCACAAAACTCAAACAAAAAGTTCATTTCACATTTTCAAACTCAAAAATAATATAAATGAAAAAAAAATTCAAATTTTTTACACTGTATTAAAAATCTCAATGAGATCTATCAAACAAGATCCACAGTGATAGGAAAATTATTTGCTTAAACACATTTTGAACTTGAAGTTGCTTTAGACTGTTACTATGATAATGGGCGCCGGCGGAGGGAAATCGTATCGGATGCCGTTGATTCCCTCGTAAACCCCCTCGGTTTTTTATTTTAGAATTTTTGGGCTGCTCGGATCGGCCGTCCGGTGGCCGGAGACGGCCCGACGCGGCCGCCGGTACGATTTTCCTCCCGGCGCCCATTGGTACCTATAAAAATTCTACCAAAATAATTATCACCCTTCTTATTTTCCGGAACAACCCTTCTTATTCAACCAAAAATAAGTTCTTAACTCGTTTCTGGAACGGGCTCTCAGTACTTGCCTGTTTTAAAAAAAAAAAAGACTCAGTACTCAAATGCCGTCATAGCACGTGGCAACCATCCCTTCTTCTTTCTTTTTAGGGTTGGAGGAAGTCCGAGGAAACTAGGGTGTGTTCGAAAGAAAATTAAGGAGTATTTCATTTTTTAAGGCTTGGGATCCCCTGTCCAAATATCCCTGTCCGACTCCTCTGTCTTACTCTTTCAACGCTGACACGTGTCTTACCCAGCAAAAATTAAAAGGCCACACCACACCCAATCCCCTCCTTTGTCTTCTCTCCCTCCTACCTCTGCCACAAAAAATTCACCACCACTCTGCGCCGATCTCGACCACTCCTCGTCTCTCCTCTCTCTCTCCGGCCCCCTCCACGGTCTCCACCATAACCTCAATGTTGAATTTTGAAGACACCCCCCCCCCACCCC
>BPLS01000444.1:58210-68610 GCA_019656275.1 Rhododendron kiyosumense
CCCACCCCCCCCCCCCTCTCTCTGTATATATATGTATCTAAACACATGAATATTAAGGATGTGTTTCCAATTCAGATTTTTTACCAATTTTCTCTCTTTGTTTAATACTATAACAATTCATTACTTGATTCAGGAAAATGAAGGCAATGGCTTGCTCCATGATCCGGTTTTCAATCTGGTGGGGGTTGAGTGAGATGGAAAATTGACGAGGGAGATGACAATTTGCCATAGAGAAATCATGGTGGTTTTACAAGAGTAGAGAGGGGAGAAACGAGGAGTGGGAGGGGGGCAACGCGAAATGGCCGTTCGAAGAGGTTGCAGTGGTGGGCAGAGGTAGGAAAGGAGAAGACAAAGGAGGGATTAGGTGTGGTGTGCTCTTTTAATTTTTGTTGGGGAGAACATGTGTCCATTTTTAAAGAGTAGGACGGAGGAGTGGGACAGAGATAGTTGGACAGGGGATCCCAAGCCATTTTTTAATAAGTTACTTATTTTTTAAATTAAAGATGAAGTATCATGCGAGAATTATTTGTCTTGTAAAGAGAGAAATAAATATTTAAAAAAGAAAAACTTTAGCGGCACGGGGCCTAAAATCTCCGTATTGAAGGGGGATTTTGCAATTTACTTTTTCTTTTGTTCAATTTTTTATACTCTATGGAAGAATTTTGGAAGGACATATTATCTTTTTTAAAGATTTAGTCTCTAAAATGAAGATGAGGTCTTTGTTTTTGCAAACCCAAAAGTAAATTTGGAGACCAAATATCTAAAAGAACGATAAGTTCTTTCAAGTTTCTCCCATAAAGTACAAAAATTTGAAGAAAAAATGAAAACTTTGAAAAAGATTTCCTCAATATTGATAGTTGGAGCATTACAGAGCTTGGTTGGAGTTTCTCTTAGTGTGTGATTTTCCACACCAGTTCTTCTATTCCCCTTGTCCCCCGCGTCGCTGTGTGTTTTGAACCATTGGATCGTGTTTCATGTTACAATGTTTAATCTAACTGTTAAAATTGTAGGGAGACAGAGAAAATGGGTGCTGAGAATTGGACCTCGTGATTTTCACAATCTCAGCTCCTTTTTGTACTCCATCTCTCCATAATCCAATTTTATCGATCCATATTGAGCCCACAATCATGATGCAAACCGTTGATCTCGCAAACATATATAATAGAACACGTTTGTGAAAAAATCAATTTTAACAAATATATCAAATAAATATGTGACTAAATTGCATTTTGTTCTATTAAAGTGTAAAATGTAGGAGTATTTGTCAACTATTTTACATTATAATACGCAATATGATCTTTGATAGGGGTGAGAAAAAAAATCGTCAAACCACGAATCCAATCCAAACCAATTCAAACCGAAAGATTTGGTTTGGTTTTTTAGTAGTATGGTTTGGTCATAGTTTTAAAAAATTAAAAACCGTGTTATATAGTTTGGTTTGTGGATACACGTTCACGGTTATGGTTTCAAACCGATCTGAACCGTATAATACATACATATATATATAATTTAATTATGATTCACCAAATAAATATGAGAGCCTTAGAGCATCTCCAGTCTTGACTCATTTTAAGACCCAAATTTAAAATTCGGGCAAAACCCACAAAAAACCCTCTCCAATCTTTGACCCAAACCCTTCCCCATTTTGGGTTTTACACATTTCTTTGCCCAAATTTGAGACAACCCAAGTCCCGTCCCTATTTTTCCAACGCTCTTTCCCTTTAAAATTCATCGGCTCTTTGCCTCTTTCCATGCCTTTTTGATAGCAGAGAACCAGCATAATTAAATAGATTGCAGCTTCTCTTCTCTCTCTCTCTCTCTCTCTCTCTCTCTTTCTCTCTCTCTCTCTCAACAACGTACAATTGTGAGTTTCCAATTTGATCAATGGATGAGTATGAAATTCTTGAGGATTCTATAAGTCTGGTACAAACTCATGAAGTAGAAATTATATTGCAAAATTCTCCTGTGGCAGTAGGAAGCCAAAAGTAATCGATTCGTGGTAAAAAATTTACCATGGTGGAGGATGAAGCTCTTTGTCGAGTTTATTTGGCTATCTCACAAGATCCAATTATAGGCATTAATCAAACCATGGCGAATTTGTGGGAGCGTATACGATTATGTTTCTCTTCCCAAGTAGATGTTGGCTGCAATAGAACCGTTGTTTCTTTAATGAAACGGTGGTCGAAAATTCAAAAAGCTGTGAGCAAATTTTGTGGTTTTCTTGCCCGAGTAGAAGGAAGGCAAAAACGTGGAACTGGAGAACAGGAGAAGGTAATTTTCTTTCAACCCAAAACTATGAAATTTTTATTATATTTTTTTGTCTCTTACATTTTGAATCTATGATTACGAGATGGCTGAGGCGCTAAACGTATGTTTAGTATTGACGAACGTAATAAGTCATTCACGTTTGAATCTTGCTGGGAAATATTGCGCTATAGTTGTAAGTGGGATGAAATAATGACACCATCGCAAAAACCTATGGTCCAAACAACAACTTCTTCAAATCCCTCCATTGGTACGCCGACATCCCTCGAATCTGAACTAGATTTGGACCAACTACCTTTAAGAGAGTAAACCAACCAAGTGGTATAAAAGCCGCTCTTGAATCACGAAGTAAGAAGGTGATTGATGATGTTAAGTTTGATCAAATGGCAGCAAACCAGAGTCAAATAATAAATGTCTTGACTGGTATCTCCTCGTGAGGTATTGAACAAGAGCAACAAAAAGCTGTTAATCGTCGAAAGAAGGCCAAGGATAGGGAGGCACGGCTGCACTACTTGGCAGAAAAGAATGAAAAGGAGCAAAGGAAGGAGGATCATATCATAATGTCAATGGACGTGTCAAACTTAACTCCTATGCAGAGAGCCTATTGTGAGCAGCGTCAACAACAAGTCATTGCTCAAACTGGGATGCTTTAAGTTTATCTTTCTATTTTATGGTGTTTGAGTATTGGCACGTTTAATTTTTATCTTGTCAAAAGGATTCCCATGGTTTTGTTAGTTCCTACTTGATGGACATAAGCTATTGGTGGTCCTTGTTGAAGTGTTTTTTTTTGGAGTATTCGAAGAAATGAAAAGGCCCTATATTGTTATACCGTGTGCAAGTGTGCTTATAAACAACATAAGGTGGAAGAAAATTTGGATTCACAAACACCATAGCAGCAAAAAGCAATAATGACCAAAAAAAAAAATTTAGCAGTATAGTTGCAGCTGTTTTTACATTAGGTGGATTGGTTATTGTTGCTTTAGCAGTATAGTTGCAGTATACTTTTACGTAAGGTGGATGGATTTTTAGTTGTATAGTTGCAGCTGTTTAGCCTCAAGTGTACTTTGGTTGTAGTTATTTGGCAGTAGAGTGGTGGTGATAGAATGGGACAGGTTTGGTGTTTGGGTTGAGAAACCTGCCCTCCACATCACCACTGTAAGGTTAGAGATTCCTATTGTTAATCTTTTCCACAGAGCTAAAAGACGAGCCATGTCATTCAACTCGTAGCAGTAACAAAAAATTTCAAACGAAAATTTTACTTTCTTTTCCATATCATACTATAAACTTGAGAAAATACGTGATGCATTATCACTTAAGCTCAAAAAGGAAGACCACAAATCTAGATACCAAAAACGAAGAGCTTATTCAATAGTTTTTACAATAATGACTTCTAATGACCATTTGAAGATCCTTCAAAAAAGTTAAATAGTGAGATCAAGATCAAGGACTGCTAGTTAACAGACCACTACATCTCTCCATGTCGTTGCCATAGATGCTCAACTAAGTCATTGCGGAGAGTGTGATGAGCATCCTTGTTTCTAATTCCGATATGACGAGACAGAAATGATTCAAAATTATCATCACGCTCCCACGAAATTGCCACTGATTGGTTCCTCTATGATGTATAAGTAAAATCAATACAACTCTCTCCCTCATTCTCAATGATCATATTGTGCAAAATAATGCACGTTTTCATGATTTTCCCAAGCATTTTTCGACCCCAAAACCGTGCCGGTCCTTTTATGATTGCAAATCATGCTTGCGAAACCCCAAATGCCCGTTCCACATCCTTTCTTGCTGACTCTTGCATCATCGAAAAGTACTATTTTTTGGCTCCTTGAGGAGACGAAATTGTTTGAACCAATGTTGCCCATGGAGGATATATGTCATCTGCTAGATAGTATCCCATATTATAGGCATGTCCATTGATCGAGTAATTAGCGGGAGGAGCTCGCCCTTGGACAAGTTCATCAAAAAGAGGAGAACGATCTAAGACATTGAGATCGTTGTGGGATCCCGGCATTCCAAAAAAGGCATGCCAAATTCACAAGTCATAAGAAGCAATGACTTCAAGAATCATTGTAGGTTTTTTAACATGACCGCAATAGGCACCTTTCCATGCCGTCGGACAATTCTTCCACTCCCAATGCATGCAATCCAAACTTCCTAACATTCCAGGAAATCTGCAAGCCTCCCCAACAGCAAGCAATTCACTAACGTCATTTGCCGTTGGAGATCTTAAATACACATCGCCAAATTTTTCGATAATCGATTGGCAAAATGGTTGAAGCATTCAATTGTATTGCTTTCTCCTAAACGTAAGTACTTATCAATCGCATCAGCCGGCATTCCATAGGCGAGCAATTTCATTGAGGATGTCATTTTTTGAAGGGAGGATAGTCCACGTACCTGGCATGCATCTAGCTTTTGAACAAAGTAGGGATTATGTTCTTCAATAGCATTCATAATCCTCACAAATAGATCACGTCTCATCTGAAAGCGTTTGCAAAATACTGATGGTGAGAAAATTGGATATTCGGCAAAATAATCCGCAACTAGTCGATCGTGACCTGCTACTCGATCTTTTGCGTCGATAGTATTTCTGTCCCGGAACAGAGCCACCCCATTGCTTGCATTTTCTTGTATTTTCTCTCACAATTTCTAGCATTAAGCCATTATTTGCCTCATAGAGACCTACAAGTATGGCTATGGCTATTTCTTCATCACTATCATCAAAAGAGGAGGAGGAGGATGATGAAGAAGAAAGTGCAGAATATTTAGAAGGCTCCATTGTCTAGTTGATGTGAGAAAGACACCAATTTCTTCAACGAATTTGTCTAGGATAAGAAAATATTGAGAGGGAGATTTGTTTGCAAAAGGGGAAAAATGGGAGGGAAATAAATTAGGAGATGTAGTTGGGAAAAATAAAATGGAGGGAAATACTATTGAAAGCATAAAAAAAGAATATATTTGGGTAATGAATTATTTTCCCAATGGAGTGAGCCGAACCAAAAATGGGCTTTTACCCAAATTTTGACCCAAAATTGGGTAAAAATTGGGTAAAAATTTGGGTCATGACTAGAGATGCTCTTAGTTAACTACTTTCCTAATTTTATTGATCCTATTAAATCCACCTCAATATTTGTTTTTCCTTTCCTACCAAGATAATTTAGACTAAACTTCTATATATCAAATCCAATCCTAATATCCTATAATTATTAATTTATTATACACAAAAAGCATCACCAGATCAGCCAACTTCCACGGCCCATTTTATTGATTTATAATACATACATACATATATATATATATATGCATATGTAATTTAATTTTGATTCACCATATAAATATGAGAGCCTTAGTTAACTACTTTCCTAATTTTATTGATCCTATTAAATCCACCGCAACATTTGTTTTTTCTTTCCTACCTAGATAATTTTGACTAGACTTCTATATATCAAACCCAATCCTAATTTCCTATGATTATTAATTTATTATACACAAAAAACATTACTAGATCAGTTAACTTCCATGGCCCAATTCCTAAATTTTATACATGAAAACCAATTCCAATTCCTATAATTTCTTCACTACCAAGACTAATTACCCTAAATTTCTATACATGCAAACCACGGTTTAAAACCGAAACGGAACCGTATTTTAATGGTTTAGCTTGGTTTGGTTCTATACCTTTTATGGGTTGGGTTGGTTCGGTTCTCCAAATTCATAATCCGTAGGTATTGGTTTGGTTCTTGGTTCACAATGAAACCAAACCAATCCGGACCATGCTCACCCCTAATCTTTGATCAAATTAATTTTTCAAAGACACGATTTTTCCCTGTGTTTTATATGATGAACGGTTTATATTATGGTTGTAAACCCGACAAAAAATAAGACTATGGAGAGACGATCAAGGAACAGAGAGGAACTTGTAAGATAATTTCCGCTATTGGCTCACATTACGTAATCGGCACATATGGTAATTATATATTGATGAGATTATGAGCCATATCTTTTTCCCTAAGAAATTATGTGATTGGTCAAATTGATGGAGTTGTTTTCTAAAATTTTACTTTGATAGAAAGTAGAATAAACGTTTTTCTAGGAAACAGGTCCTCTGCCTGCCTATAAAAGAGCATGCAGTTTACCATCAAATTAAGCCACTATATTGCTGGAAAAAAGGGTCAGGAGAGAGAAACCTTTTTCGTTATGGTTTGCATGTATTTTCACTAAAGTTCTTGGATCAATAAAGTTCATAGCAATGGATTCTGGTACGCTTCCTCATATGTTTAATTTCTGCATTATGTTATGATTGTGAGAGCATGATAGTTCTAGTTCTTGGAATTAATGGGCTTGTTAATTATTTCACAGCATGAAATATTATTTTACATGTTGTATCAAAGCATGGTTTATGAATTATGGTGTTCCTCCGATTAACTGTTTCCCGGTGTATGTAGTCTTTTGATTTGCCTCTCATCATGAATCTGTTGACATCTATTAAACTCGATTAGTCTAAATTTTCTATGACACCGTTAATTAATTAACAAGCCCATTAATTCCAAGAACTAGAACTATGAGAAAATTAAACATATGAGGAAACGTACCCGAATCCATTACTATGAACATTATTGATCCAAGAACTTTAGCGATAACACATGCAAATCCTAACGAAAAAGGTTTTTCTATCTAACACTTTTTTCTAGCTATATAGTGACTTCATTTGATGGTGGACTGCATGCTATTTTATAGGCAGAGAAAAGACCTGTTTCCTAATAAAATGTTTATTCTACTTTCCATCAAAATAAGATTCTAGAAAACAACTCCATTAATTTGACCAATCACATAATTTCCCAGGGGAAAATATATGGCTCATAATCTCATCAATATATAATTACCATATGTGCCGATTGCCTAATGTGGGTCAATAACAGAAAAAATCTTACATTCTCACTTGGCCCATATGGTACTTATATCAAATTTCAACGAAATTAACTTTAGGTGCGCATTAAACCACATCAAACCTTATCATAATTTGGTCACTGTCATAATACAATTATTAAACAACTCACTAATGCAAGTCATGGCGGTTCTACATTTAACATACAACATAGTCCCTTCCATGTACTATAACACTAGCGAACTGCGCACCTAACACGGTCAGTTAGTGAGGAGTATATTCAAAAAGGTCCAATGGTAATGTCTTTTACAAAAGGCTATTCCTGCACTCGTTCATTCATTCTCATACATGTACGTACCATTAGAATAGGAAATAAATGGCAGAAACACATTAATTGATAACAAAAGTGTCCTACATAACATAACCATCATAATGCAATCCAAAACATAACCAAACTGTTATGGGTTACGCTCAAGTCTCATCTTATTAGCATGCTCTTTAAAAATCCTTGGTGGTAACCCCTTAGTTAATTGATATGCGATCATAAGTTGTGTGCTTGATTGACACATTTTGTTTCTGAACCTCTTCTTTAACGACAATGTATTTCAATTCCATGTGTTTAGCACCATTAGAATACTTGTCATTTTTGGAGAAAAATATTGCTGCGGAATTATCATAATAAACTATCAGCAGCTTGACAATAGAGTCGACAACTCCAAGTCCTGGGATAAAGTTGCACAACCATAATCCATGAACCGTGGCCTTAAAGCACGCCACAAATTTAGCTTCCATAGTAGATGTAGCAGTGATAGTTTGTTTCACACTTTTCCATGATATTGCTCTACAACATGAATAAAAACCTAAAAGTGGACTTTCTACTATCAATGCATCCATCAAAGTCTGAGTAGCCAATCACTTCAAGATTATCAGACCTTCTAAATAAGAGCATTTAATCCTTCATTCCTTGCAAGTATCGCATCACTTTCTTTATAGTTGTCCAATGATCCATTCCGCGATTGCTTTGGTATCTACCCAACATACCAACAACAAAACTTATATATGGTTTGGTGCAGGTTTGCGCATACAACAAACTCCTAACTGGTGATGCATAAGGAATATTTTTCATTCTATTACGTTCCAATTCATTCTGCGGGCACTGTATAAGACTAAACTTATCCCTTTTCTGAATAGGAGCATTAGTAGGTGAACACTTACTTATATTGAATCTTTCTAGAACTCTTTCAATATATGCTTTCTAAGACAACCCTAACAATCCACGTGATCTATTCCGGACTATTTCAATTCCAATCACGTAGGCTGCCTCACCCATATCTTTCATTTAAAAGTTCTTAGAGAGAAACTTCTTGGTTTCGTGCAACAAACCAAGACGCAAAATATCATCGACATAGAAAATAAAAAATATAAACTTGCTCCCACTAACGAGTAACCTTTAGATATATACACTAATCAACAATGTTTTCCGTAAATCCAAAGGAAGTGACGGTATCATTGAGCTTAAGATACCATTGTCGAGAAGCTTTTTTTAAGTCCATATATCGACTTTTTAAGTTTGCAAGCCAAGTGTTCCTTGCCTTTAATTGAGAAACCTTCAGGGTGATCCATATAAACTTCATCATCTAAACTCATTCAAAAAATATTTTCACATTCATTTGATGTAGCTCTAAATCATAATGAGCCACTGATGCCATGATAATTCTAAGTGAATCTTTCCTAGACATAGGAGAGAAAGTTTCCTTGTACTAAATGCCACCCTTTTGAGTGTAACCTTTGGCCAGAAATTTGGCTTTTTATCGTTCTGCATTGCCTTTGGAGTTAAGTTTGATCTTGAAGACCCACTTACAATCCACTTTCTTGTAACCTTCTGGCAACTCAACGAGATCCCAAACTTCATTCTCTATTGATTTCAACTCATCATTCATAGTCCACTTAGTAGAGTTATCACTTTCCATGGCTTGTGAAAATGAAACCGGATCCTTAATAGTTTCTGTGTCAAATTCAGATTCTTGTAGATAAACCCCATAGTCATCTGAGATAGCTGATCTCCTTTCTCTTTGTGATCTTCTTAATGCTATTTCTTGGGGTTGTTCTACAATCTCTTCATTGGTAACAATCTCATTATGTGGTTGATTATTCGTTTGTTGTTCCATGACATCATGTTGTTCAACAAATGTAGGAATAATAACATTAGGTGAAGTTATGGGTAAAGGAACTTGTACCCTTACTTCTTGAATAATCGCATTACGTGGTTCATCATTCCCATTGATTTCATCATTCTCAATGAATCTGGCATTACCAGTTTCTACAATTCTCGTACTATGATTAGACAATAAAACCTATACCCTTCAAACTTTTCAGGGTAACCTATAAAGTAACCACTGATCGTTCTAAAATCCAATTTATTTTCATGTGGATTATAAATCCTTGTAACGACCCACTCCATCTTTGTACAATATTGTCCGCTTTGGACGCCCAAAGCCCATAGACTTCCCAGTAGGTCACCCATCCCTGGACTACCCCAGGATGAGCACGCTTAACTGTGAAGTACCTATGCGCTTTGACCCGTCCTCACGGCTTTAAAAGGCCTTGTACAAGTAGGAGGGATCTATTCTTATAAATCATGACTTACCCCCTCCCGTCCGGACGGAGCCTGCTTCCTGCAGTACCGCCGGCCACCGGAAAGCGGGGTGTCACAATCTACCCCCCTTAGGGATGCAACGTCCTCGTTGCACAAGCCCAGCAACCTCCCCTGGGGTCCGTGGTAGCAGAGCGCATCCTACTCACCACTTTGCCCAGGGCGGGGCTCTGATACCATCTGTAACGACCCGCTCCATCTTTGTACAATATTGTCCGCTTTGGACGCCCAAAGCCCATAGACTTCCCAGTAGGTCACCCATCCCTGGACTACCCCAGGATGAGCACGCTTAACTGTGAAGTACCTATGCGCTTTGACCCGTCCTCACGGCTTTAAAAGGCCTTGTACAAGTAGGAGGGATCTATTCTTATAAATCATGACTTACCCCCTCCCGTCCGGACGGAGCCTGCTTCCTGCAGTACCGCCGGCCACCGGAAAGCGGGGTGTCACAATCCTAACCTCTTTTGGACAACCCCAAACATGCAGGTGTCTCAAACTCAGTTTCCTTCCTATCCACAATTCAAATGGGGTCTTTTAATTTGGAATTGCCCTACTAGGAACCCGATTCAAAATATATACGGCAAT
>BPLS01000444.1:68620-131591 GCA_019656275.1 Rhododendron kiyosumense
CTTAAGAGCATGCATCCACAATGTATAAGGTACTTTAGAATTACTTAGCATACTTCTAACCGATAACTGTGGTGCTGGTAAGCTCCTCTTTTGTCATCCAATTAATCGAAGGAGTATTACTAATCGATCATTGAAGAATTCTTTTAAAATTCTTTCGGATAGGTGAGTCATAGGTCTAATAGATAATTGAACATTGAATACGTAATATAGATCTCCGAACTAACATGATTGAAATTATGCCTAATTGTTTGTATCATTGGCATTTCTTCAAAAGTTCATTCGAAATAGTAGGTCGAATTGTTATTCTCAAGTTAAAAAAAGAGACCGTCTTATTTCTCATGGTAACATTATCTCAGATTATGAGGAGTACCTATTTGTCTATAAGGCACGATTCTTCTTTGTTCCTTTAGCAAATATGAGAGGTGTTTTCTCTCTTTAGTCAAATTAAATAGCAGTCTTGATTACTTGAGGATTCCACTAGAATTTATTTCTTTTGAATTTATTTTGTATGATTACGACCACTATGATTCCCAAAATCTAAGTCTATAGCTGAACAAAACAAGAGTGTATTTATATTTGTTTTGGTACTTCTTTGATCGAGCTTCTATTTTTTAACTTAAGCAAATTCCCCTTCCCGACGTACTTGTGCAAAAGATATGTTGTGCCCCGGCCAGTAACATGTCTCATTACATCCCCAAAGTCAAAAACATATATATGTGGTCAAAAGATAGCCTTCAAGACCCAACAAAATATCACGTAGATCGACTCGTCAAAGCACAAAAGACATCTCCATCACCAAGTCCATCAAAACGTATCCTTGCCCTTCGAACCTGTAAGATAGGGGTGAGCACGACAGCCCGCACATAATCTACTAGAAACTAAAAGATACAGGTGACAAGTTTGAAAATATGAACTCTCATGCCCAAATTCCCCCCCTTTTTTAAAAAAACTTGAATTTCATGCTAGCTAGACACAATTCTAAATGAATATAATTAAACTCAAAAAGATGAAACCAAAATATTTCAAGCATAAAATAAGTCAACACATTAAACTAAGTACAAGAAAATAAGAGCACATAAAACTAAGGCTCAAGTTATCACAGTTGTGTACCAATCCTAGGCAACTAATTAGGTCCTGATTAGGTCCCTAAATCATCCAAATTTATGGGCTACTAACCCAAAGGCCTATGAGGCACCTTATCCTGCGCGGGTTTACGGACTATACATCAACGGATAACTCATTATCCATATATTTTCGGCTACACAATGAGCATAAGATGGCCAAGTCAACCGCCAATACATGGCTCACTAGCCCAAATAACAAGTATCAATCCCAAATCAATTCCAATAAGTAAAAACAACTTGTATCAACACAAATCTTAATCTTTACTTTCAAATCCAAGAAGCACTAAACATGGATATACAAATGTCTATACTTTTTAAACTCCACCCTCAAAAAATTCATCAATTATGTCAACAAGAGGTAATCCAAATCAAATACAAAATAAAAATAATGTGCTCTTCACAAAATGCAAACAATTAATCCTAGTACCCTAAACTAGTATATCTATTATCAATCCAAATACACATGAGCCAATATTAGACACCACAAATTCTCTAGGCATAATATTCTATCCACACCCAATCAAACACTAGTTCCATCAATTTCAATATACAGCTAAAAATATGAAATTTACACAACCACTCAAATTAGGGCTTTTCTTCCATAGATCAACCTACTACTTAAATGCATCAAAATAATCAATTTTCAAACACAACACTTGCATTTTTAAGGTATCTAGTAGAAAACTCTACCTCAAATGCTAGCACACAAGAAAGGTGAATGAGATGGTGATGAAGGAAAGCTCACAAACTTGAAATCCCAAGATCCCTCCAAGTTCTTGATGTGGACACAAAATACCCAAGCAAAAGAAGGTGCAAGATAATTTGGCTATGTGTGTGAGAGAGAGAGAGAGAGAGTGTGTGTGTGTGAGTGTGCGCGCGCGCATGGCACTGGAAATGAAAAAAAAGAAATAAAGGAAACAGAGAACACGAGATGTTCTCTCAGCCAAATGGCTTTAAGGTGTAAAAGAATTACACCCTTCCCCCCTCAAGTCTCTAGATTATTACTTAATACTTGCATGTTTTGTAACTTCCTGCACTAGAGCCCCTCAACTGACACTTAAAAAAGTAATTAGCTCTAAAAATTTCTAACACTAATTACACAACAAATGGGAGTCTCCCAACACACTCAATCAAAGGACCAATGAATTCGAACACGGTCAAGTAAATGCCTACACATGCACCTACACAACTATATATTGAAGAATTTTTTTTTTTTTTTAAGGTTCATAAAATTCAAAGTATTTAAAATAACACATTTCACATTAAAAAATATTAAATAAATAAACTTAGACACGGTTCTCTACATGAAGGGCTGACGGCACGGTACTCATACATAGGCCAAAGCACCGAACCACATCCCATGTTCGTAACGTCCAGAATTCCCATAAAGCCTAATGCCGGGATTTATTTGTCTGATTAGATTGATTTTTGTTTGGTTTCCAACCTTTTGTTCTATGACGAAATAGGGTTCGTGGTGGGACTGGTTGTCATAGACTTATTAGTCATTATTATCTCTATTGGTATCAATTACTAAAGACGACAATCTTGGTTGGTAAGAGATTAAAACTACAAATTAACCTTATCGGTCATCCTCAAGATCAAATATCGCATCGGTGGTAATACTTAGTATCCACTATCTCAACATTTGAGAACCATATTAACTTGTTTCTTTGATTGTTTTTGCTTACCAGGTTATTCATTCGTTTCTCATGGCACTATCTATACAAGAATTGGAGGATACACTATAGAATGAAGTAATCGGGTGGCAACTGATCGATGTGCTAGAAGAGAATCTGAGAAGGTTGGCCGGAGAAGGATCAAGTGATCCTATTGGAAAATTGGTGGAGAAAAATTACGGGTATACAAGTACCATGGGAGAATACAGTATGGAGCAAGATGTGCTGCATTTTGTGTTTGGGTGACTTTTTGGGCTAGACTAGAGAAATACTTTTGCGTGTTGATGTCATCACTTGGTCTAGCGACTTTGCAGTTTTGGTTAGAGCAACATAGAAGCATAGTAGAAGAATTCCATTACAAACTGAAAAGAAATAAACTTGGTGAAGTTGTAGGATTTGCTTTCCAATATCTTGAGTTCTGCAGTAATGCTACTTGTAAGGAATTATGAGTTGGCCTGGTAAGGTGACCTAGGATTCTCCTCTAGGTGATGTTTACAAATTTAATGTTGACGACAGTTTAAATCCTAAATTCAAATGTGTTGGTATTGGGATTATAAGGGGCTATAATTGCGATTCCATAATTTTGCGTCATTCCATGTTGATGTCAATTTTTTTTTTTGATCCGGATGTTGATGTCAATTGGAACTTCTTTTTTTAAACTTAAATTTACTTTCCACAAAACTGGCCGACGTTTAATAGCTCTTCTAAAGAATTTGGTTCAGAGATCTTAGTATCTCATAGGGACCCTTCTAAAGAACTTGATTTATACATTTTAGTATCTCAAAGGGTCAGAGAAAAATATCACGTGCAAGGGACAACAAATGAGCATACATTTTAGAATCTCAAAGGGTCAGAGAAAAATATCACGTGCAAGGGACAACAAATGAGCATTTCAGATCCTTTTTCCAATTTAAATTAAGTAAAAAACCCTTAAACCCGACCCATTAGGTGACTCAAATCTACAACAAATTATGTTTTACTCAATTTTTGGCTCAAATTTTTAAAGGCTGTTTTTTTTCCCCCTCAAATTTAGCACTACGTGCCTCTTTAAATTATTTTTGAACTGCGCCATTAAGGAAGCTTTTATAACTTTGAGCGGGAGGCTAGGATTATCAATACCTAGTACCCCATGATATTGCTAAGAGCATCTCCAATCCAATACTCTATTTGAGAGTATCAAAATACTCTATTTTATTCATAAAGTGATTTTAGAGGAAATTACCATTCCTATTTACTCCAACCACAAACCCTCTATTTTTCCCTCTAAAATTTTCCTCCAAAATTAACCTCTACCAATTCCCTTCAAAATCACCCTCCAAAAATTCCCTCCAAAATTAACCTTTGCCACAGCTTCCCCTCCTGTTTTTTTACTCCAGTTTTGTTTCCCCCTCCCTCCAAAATTAACCTTTGCCGTGAAAGGTCATGATAGTTTTTTGTGCAGAAAAGGGATGGTCTTGGTAAACAGAGTGAAGTTAATGATGGTGGTAGTTCATCTACCAGTTGCTTGCTATGGAATTAAGGTGAATAGTGTTATAGAGTGATCCTCCATATTTTCTCCCATCCTCTAAATTTGGAAGATCAAAATCCCATCCTCTCAAATAGAGGCTTGAGAGGATGGATTGGAGAAGTTTCATACTCTCAAATGAAGGAATAGAGCATGGATTAGAGATGCTCTAATATCCTCATTTTGGGGGATTATTAGTCCAATGGTATTCGACCAATTCAACCGTGCTTTACCAAACCAAGGATTAAGGGCCCACCATCTTATTTCTCCAATCCCATGGTTGAAGGGAGTTATCAAATATGGACTTTGAGCGTTTCATATCAGAATGAAGCTTTACTCGAATGCGAATAAAATATGGATAAAAAAGGATAGAGATCTTTTGGAACTGTTAATGGATGATATATGCTCAAGAGCTCGAGAGAAGCTTCTTTAAATGCATCAAAAGAAGCACAATGATGTAGCACTCAGATTTCCTTGAAAAGGCTCCTATTACTATGACTAAAATGATAGAGAAGGAGACAATCAAGCGTGACAAGTATCCCCTACACGTGATTATAATAACTCCAGACCCGCAGTGGGCCCCAAGGACCAAAGAGTCGTAACTTCTACAGTCCATCAAGAGCTAGTGGAACACAGCCTGGTTTGGCAGCCGGCAAGAGGGTGAAGTCCAAGGCTGCGTTGATTGCACGACTTGAATCTTGGACATCTAGGCCACCAAAACCACTTGAGACACGAACCTTGGACCTTTTGAACACCCAAGCCACATGGGAGTAAGCCATGAACAACTAAGCTAACACCATGGTGATATTACTTTTGTATGAGCCTAACGCAGAGAGTACAATCCACCCAGAACAAGCAAACGATGCAAAACGAAAGATATGGTAGTACAAAATTACAAATGAGATCCACAACCTGAAACGTCGTATTGAATGAGATCCGTTGTCTGGAAACCAGTACAGAGAAACATAACATGTAGACAATTTCCAACCGTCAATTAAATTAACCACTCAAAAAGAACAAAAGGAATGTTCAGATATCCTTTTATTCAACAGAACTTTAATTATATCACACTCATTGCAATGATTTGGGGCAGAAACCGCCGTAAGATCCTCAGCTCTACTTGAACAAATTAAACACAAGATCCTAGTTTCTACAGTTGAATTCCAGATATATTGGTGACCGGAAGAAAGCTCACATAAAATCATCATAGTCATCTACAGCATCATAGGCCCCAACTACTGCCTCATCATCCGGCCTATCAACATGTAACTGTTTCTTCTTCGCTCCTGCAGGCAATGAGGACAAGGGGCGCACACATTATCACTATTATGACCTATGAATCCTAGCTAAAATGCATATGAACAGAAATAGAATGGATTATAAGCCCCAAAAAAAAAAGGCCTAGTAGAATGTTGCTACACGACACAACTGGAACTTGGCCAAAGAAAATGAACCCACAAATATCTTCAGCAGAGTTTGTATGCAATGACGTACTTTCCCAACCCCTTCTCCATAGACGAGCAACATATAAGAAAAATAACGTAGTCCTACTTGATGGCAATAGCATGCATATAGAAACTGGTGTATCCTCATTCCTCATCATCAACTCACAGAAGGCCTTTTCAATTGTTTCAAAAGTGAGGATGCCGTTTATTTGTCCTCAAGACTCAAGAGTAGCCTTCGTTGAGATGCAAAACAAAATGCTCAAAGCCAAAATAGAAACAGTACGGAAATGCAATATTTTGCTCATATATATCAAATTTCATTGGTTTGAGATGACACTAAGATACTATTTTTGGTGTCCTTGACAGGAATGTAATTCATTCAAACTTAAAGTGGCATATTTAAATTATTGAGATTAGATATTAGAGAACACTGAGGACAGATTTAAGGGTTCAACACATTCCCTACAAATTTAGTTATTCAACAAAAACTTCATCTTTAGCCTACTTCATGAAAAAAAATAAAAAATCTCACACCAAAATAAAGCTGATTGTCCGATAATAGGACAAACTTCTCAAGGTTTTGCTTCTACTCACGCAAATCAAATAGTAAAGCTTAGTGACAATGATACAAAAAAAAAAAAAAAAACCTGAGTGCCTAATCAGACCCAAACGCTGTAGCAATGACAAGCCTGTGACAGGCAGCCAAATGATGCAAATTTTTAACTTTTTTCAAAGACCACATTTCGAGAATATCTGAAACACAGACGCATTAAGGGGGAACTAGTGCTTTAATTTCAGATGGTGGAGATGGAACTTCCATTACAATTTACGCTAAACTTTTCCTCCCCCAACAAAAGAAGAGCAACATTACCCTTTAATAGAGGTAAAAACCCTTTGTTTATCATGACCGAGGGAAATAAATTACCTGTCTTCTTTTTACCCGCATTTGCTTCTTTCTCGGCTTTTATCTTTTCATTTGCAATAGCAGTGACAGAAGAGGCAACCTCCTTTGCATCTGCCCCTTTCAGAGAGGTCATTGACAATCTCATCACAGCTTTGAGCAATCCAATATAATGAAAGCTTTTCTGCATCAAAAATTAATGAAGGTCAGGTCAAATTTTCACCACTTTTTATCAGTGACAACACAAAAGCGGGCAAAACCTTACAAACCTCATATGGACGAAGTCTATGAGAAATGAGCTCTGCATATTCTAAGAAGTCACTTTCTGATTTCGGAATGAAATTATAAAGATTCCTTTCATCAGCTTTCCCACCAAACAGGTCTCTGGTGGATTTGAAATCAGCCTCTTCCACAAGTCTGGGTTTGGGAGAAAGAAATAGCAGATGTAAATCCCTTATAACCATAAGGTTCAACAAATTTTAACTCAGTTTTGCTCTTATAGACCACCCTATCACAATTGATCTCTTCTCTCTCTAAGTAACTACTACACAGTACATAACATAATACTAGCACCACACCATCAGCAGAAAAACAAGAAGAGAAAACTATAGCAACATACAACATAAACAAAACAATTTTCGTTGATCATTCTAGACAGTAAAATAAAATGGACATCAGTATGCATACTGCAACAATAATCGATGAAAACAAGAGTACATATGATCAAACAAAGATTATTGAACAGGCACCATAACAGGATAGGCAATTAAATACAAAGCATGTAACGGAAAATGTGCGACGAATTAGGAACCTTCATGCACGGGAATGTCTCGGTTATTACAATGCTCCTTTTCCCAGAGAACCAAGACTCCAAATTGAAGAACCACGAAAGTTTGAGGCTTTGAGCACACAAAGAACTTAGACGGAAAAACAGAACATATGAGGTCCTATAAATAACCAAGCCTGTTCGAAGACCCATGAGCAATGCTTATGACAAACAACAAATCTAGAAGTTATAGAGACACCGCTTTTACTCACACCCCAAATCTAGAAGTTACAATAATTACAGAGTATAACTTGTAAAGAAATAGAAAACATAGATCAAACCCCAACTCCACCTGTGTCATGCTTTGAATCTTATCTATCACACAGCTGGTCCCAAGCCCGGGTAAAAGGAGTTGTTTGCTAAGTAGCTAACACCCCGCTCATAAAAATTACCGTTCGATCCTTATGATATGAATCCAATAACTCGGCAGAACTCAACGAGACAACAGATTGGTTTGGTTTGGTTCAGATTGAATCATATCATGATCAGTTGATTACCAAATGTCCCAGGCACGCTCCACTTGAAATTCAAAATTTACCCCAATTCAATTTACATGCATCGCCTCCCATCAAATGTCAGTATACTTCCTTTTTTGTTGAAAAGGATTTTGGAATACTTCATGCTTCACAATTTCCCTCGAAATTTTTTATCTTACAAAAGGTAGCTGATGAAGAAATTGTTGCCATGTTTTTTGTGTTACCCGCTTTTTGTATGTACGTGGTGTGACACTTGTGTACATGGGTTGCATCCCCTTTAACGCTCTTCCACAAACTTATTCACATCACAAGACGTAAATCAACTCATAGGTGTCAAAGTAAAGATGGCATCCAGCAACATATCCCTGTGCATCCATGGGTGGAGGTGTGTAGGGGCCCCCGACACAACCCCCCCCCCCCACACACACACACACACGCGCACGCTCGATTCAAATTTTACTAATATTATATATAATATAATTAGAATTTTTGTAATTAGTTTACAAATCACTACAAAAATATTGTAGTCAAAAATTGAAATTATTCTACATTGTCATGTAAAATTTTCTCAATTTTTTTCATAGACTAGATCTGAGTCAAGAGATGAAGATCACAACGAGCATCATGGTTCCAATCACGCACATCAAAGTGAATATATTTCTGGTGGGACCTCAAAATCTAAACATGGAACCAATGAGGATGTAGCTTCAGAGAACCTAAAGTCCTCGGATAGCGTATTTGGTTTTGACAAGATCCATCCAGTTGACAGCTTCTGCCCCGAGTCTGAAGATGAAGATCCCTCACAGAATAGAAGAAGACATCTCAAAGACTGGGAAAGGAGCTACAAGAAAGAAGAACTAGGAAGGACATTCTCTAGTTCAAGTTTGGATACAGACATTGATAATCAGTACGATGGAGAAATGACCGCAAAACTAGGTCAGACTTCACCATTCAGTGAGGAAATAGTTTTCGATGAAAGCAGTGAGGATACCGAGAATAAAAGAGACAGCATCCAACGGTTGAAGCACAATGATTCGGGTCCAAATATGAAATCTAACCTACCCATGAACAAATACCAAAGGAACACAACGTATAATGCAGTTGCAGATGAAAGCTTCTCAGAAAAGGGAAACAAACCTCATGGCCAATCTCTAAAATGGAAACCACTAAACCCTCAAGCCGATCTAATGAAATATTCTGCAGATGGGACATCTAGGTTTGGAACTACGCGTTACTTGAATGCTGAAAAGCATCCATATCCACGGCATTTGAATACAGATAGGACCCCAACTTCGACTCTTGGTAAACAGGTACATAGGGACTCGTACATGCCCGAGCAAAATGAGAAGCATTTTTTGTATCCCCAAAAAATGCTGTATAAATTATTTTCTGAGAGCCAACGCATTGATTTCATGCTTGCTTCTCTTTCTTCATTTGTATATACGCGACAATAAATGCACAAGAATAACAATTTTCAGTTTTTGTTTCCATCTTATTGGACATTGATACAAATTAACTCAAAACCTAGATAGAGTAAATAAACTGCCATAACGTCACATGGATAATTCTTAATGAGTAATTCAGGTAGAGCAAGATCTCATATTCAGCATATTAGAATCCCAATCTTTACCTTTCCCTTCAGAGTGGAATATTATAGTAGATCGGTTACAAGCTATAGAGTAGTGTCCTCATTGAAGTTGTCAATTGTTTACTGCTTGTCATTGGTACATGACGGTAGTACTGGCATTCCGTCAAAGATTTACGGCTATTAATATGGTACATTTTCGTGGTTACCAAACTTTAAAAAAAATGACATCAACCACCAAACCATTGTAGCATCATATTTCAGCACACACGCATAAACCATAGGGACTAAGAAACGTCAATTTCAACTATATTGACAAGACTGATTCTACTAGGCAAATACATTAAGAACACATGGACAACGCAAACGAGTTTACATGACACACTCAAGTCTAACCCCATGCATTCATGAAAACCTCAAAAAATTCTCAACTTGATTATCAAGTTTTATAGACCCAAATAGCATAAAAACTTGAAATCACGTCTAAAGGTCAAGTCTCATGTACGTAAAATGTCCAAAGCATTACCAGGTACGCCCCAAAGAGCCAGTACTCTAACTGAAACGGAACTATCTGTTGCATGTATCGTTTTACTTCCGCAATAGAACATAATCTCCGGTACCGTCCGGGGAAGTACGAGATTGATAACATACTAATCTGTTAAGCATGTAGTAGAAATTAAAGGGGATGAGGATTCTCTAGAAAGCATAATCATCTGAGAGCCCTTCTTGTTCCTGATGGCCATGATTATGATTATCGCTCAGGTCAGGTGGCCAAGGGTTGGTAGAGACGTCGGAAGCATAATCATAAGAATACTAGCCCCTCAACTGAGTACCAACATCAAGGAAAGAGATATCTATTCCCCTAGAACCAAAAGCATGTGATTTCTTAGTTTTAGTTTCATTCATTTTCCTCAATCCAGACACACAAGAGGATATATGATTTGTGATAAGTTGCTCGTAAAACTCTATACAAACATTGCAATTGTCAACCAAAAAACAAAACCATGTCATACACAATACAGTAATGTACTACAAAAGCTATACAATATGCTAAGTATACTTCTGAAGAAAATACTTTCTTAAATCGGCCCCACTTGGTCTAAAATTCTGGCTCCGCCACCGTGTACATCATGGTTTAGTTCCACTATCTTTTACTGAGACTATGAGGAATGCTTATTTCAAATGACAACACAGAGGCATACACAAAGAAAAAAAGCAGCCAAAAAAGAAGACAAATGAGACCATTATCTTTCACCTTTCTTGGCGAAGTTTTTCTGCAACAGGATCTAGTGGCTCTTCCTTTTCTACTACTTCAATATTTTTTCCTTTCTTTTCACTAGCTTTTGCACTTGTCTTCTTGGGTGTCTTTTCAGCAGGAGGTTCAGGTGCAGGTGCCTGATCAAAAGTGCCAAATAATGCACATTCTCAAAGTTACAAAAGGATGCAATGCAATTTATTTACACGAGTCATAGACACGAACCTATTCTATGGATATCAAACATACACATGAAATATCTAGACAGAGTTAAACACTAACACGAGTTGATCGTCCACACATGTACGCCCAATAAATCACACACGTGCGACTACGTCGAAAACCTCATCAAGCAATAATCCAGATGCCTTCAATCTAGAGCATACTTAAGAATTACTAATGGTGAAAAAACGTAAGACCAAAAACACGTCTACAAATCACTTGAATGCATGGGTAAGATTAGAACACCAGACAGCTCGATATTTCACCCTGAAATAGGAAATTTAGACTAGTTCAATCAGACTCTTATCCTATGAACTCCTCAAGTCCCAAACCCTCAGAAAAATCAGGCTCAGTGCACCCCATAACCCTGCTCTAGTTTTGTTCGTTGCGCCTTTTTCGTTTAAAGAAAAAATACGTGCAAGCCTTTTGTCATTTAACGAAAAAATACATGCAAATTGGAAAAAAAAAATTCGAAGGCACATAATGTGCCATCTATTGTGAATTGGAAATTAATCATATGGACAAACAGCTGATTGAATGGCTAAACAATGAAGTTGAGACATTTTACACCAGCTACCAAATTATATTTCCTAGATATGGCTACATTTTCTCAAGTCCTTGCCAACTATAACAACTTATGCTAACAATCTAACAAAACCGAATACGAAATTGTTAACAACATTACCGGAGCAGTTTCATCTTCATCCTCCCAAGATTCCTTCACATCGTTGTCATCCACATCTTCGTCGTCCCAACTATTCTTTGGTAGCTCTTTTTTAAGAAGAGGTGGAATTTGCTCTTCCTCTGAGACAAATGGATTTCATTTTCAGCATCATTAATAATATCAGTCCACCACAAGAACATATAGAATGAAAGGAAAAAAATGCACCACAAGAACATATAGAATGAAAGGAAAAAAATGCAAGGACCACAGCTTTTGGTGGTGATAAGTTTTCAAGACAAGCTAAATAACATGTGCTCCTCCCCTGAGATCAAATTCTAACATGAACAGGCCTAAAATCTAGTTTAAACCCTGTACTTTGGACAGACAAGATCACACAGTAAGTTCCATATGAATACAGTATTTGGTAAATTACGTTAGTACTCCTTAACCTCCCCTGTGCTTTTGGAAACTCCCCAAACTTGTTTTCTTTCTGATCAGTGACTCCCCTAACTTAATCTACCAACATGCAACATTAATCTTGTCATTAGTGGAAGAAAAGACACCTATGAAATCTAATGAGTTTGGTGGCCATGCATCCAAACACTCACGAACAACAATAGTACTACGCCACATTGCTTTTCAATTTTCAATATATCAGCATTTATACTGAAGTATATCAACAAATCCAATACCGTCACTTTTTGCAGCATGGTTGTATCAAGTATCCAAATATGTAAGCATCACATTTAGAGCATCACGTTCTAAATATCCATACAACATTAACAAGATGCAAGCTTCCAAACCTTTATCCTATTTTTTCGTATAAAACAAATGAATGCAAACATAATTTTATTGGCTTTAAAATACTCAAAACATGGAATTACATTAGTACACTATCACAAATTAAATAGTCATAATGCTGTCTCCTTCAAGAAAAAGACATATTGCAAAACTAAAACAATGAATTACTACCCCAATCCTCCATCTAATGGGTATTATTCAGGAAACAGAATTTGCAACTTGGATCTCTTTCCGTCCTGAAGACAACAGTAAACCTGCCTTTGCAGAGATACAAACATAGAAAAATGATTATCAGAATAACATTAATAGCATAACTCACAGGCAGAACAAAAGAAGTTAGAACAAAAAACATGTTCCGACATTATTATTATAACAATAACAATGCCATCAAACAAATCCATATCCAGTACTATCTCCAGATCTATATTGAGTTCCAGATCCCAAGTTTACTACCCCTCTCCAAACGATTGGAACAACGTCCCAGACAGACTTGAGCCCATCTACCACCAAAATGCACAAGATGCCGGACATAGACAATTAACTGCTTGCCCTAGAACTCATATCAAAATGGCACTGTTCTGTTCTAAAAGTCTGGCGATTTTTTTTTTTTCACATTTTTAAGACAATCAGTCACACACACATACAAAAAATACAAATCTCCAGTCAACACCGCCAGTCACACACACACACATAATGCCTGTATGGCTGGGGGATTTGCCCCCAGATTTGCCAAGCGCCAGGAGAACATCTTCCCCTTCTCCTCATCTCCAGCGTTTAAGTGTGAAAAACCGGATTTGAGGGGGGAGTTGTCACTGTAGGGATTACAAATTTCCCCACGTACGCAGGATTTGAGGGGGGAGTTGTCACTTTAGGGATTACAAATCAGGGAAGAGGTGGATTTGCCAAGGGTAGGGGTACCCCTGTCGTTCACCCAGCGGGGTGGTATTTTTACCCTTGTGCCCTCCCCCTTTCCCTTTTGTTTACGTGTTTGCGTGTTGTTCTTGTTCGTGTACAAACGACTAAGAGAGAAAGAAAGAAAGAGAAGGAGGTCGCCGATCTACTTCAGGTGAGAGAGAGATACGGACGAGAACAAGGAGCGAAGAGAGAGAGAGAGAGAGAGAGAGAGAGAGAGAGAGAGTTATACCGGACTGATCGGAGCAAGAGGCTTACAGCCGGAGTGGTGATGATCGACGCCGGCGGCAGCTGCAGATGGAGAACCCGAGGGGTTGCAGGGGTATGGGGTTGGGTAGGGCGTGGCCGTGGGTGAATGACGAAGTAGGGTTTCAGAGGGTATTGGGTACGGGATTATATGTATATTTAATGATTTGTAATTTCCAATTACATATATTCACTTTCCAACGTTTTTTTAATTTTTTTCGGGAAATAATATTTTTTCTAATAAATAATATGGTTTACTTTTAATTTCTGTGGGAAAAAATATTTTTTCTAAAATGAAATTAAGTTTAAACACTTGTATTCTAAAATGAAATAATATTTATCCTCAAATTAATGGTAAATATGTATTTATTATAATTATAATTAAATAAACAAATTTTAATCATTTAAAAATCTAAGTGGATTAATTCAATTATTCGACATCTAAACTCATAATATTCAACTCCATATCATTCTTCTCGAAAAATTATCCAAACACCTTATTACAAATTTATCATTTAAAATGGGGTCACCCTTTTTAACATATCATGCATCATTACATATTCACTCTTAAATTCACCCAAAATTAAATCCACCTGCCAAACGGACTGGTCACACACATAAAGAACCAGGGTCGAACACAACAACCGGCGACGAGGTGCAACGGCAACGAGAGGGCTTCTCGACTGGACTGGCTTTAGGGCTTTTTCAATTTCCATCGATTCGGTACTCTCTCTTTCTATAAAGAAAAAAAAAAGAGAAGTCTAGGGTACTACGAAAGTTAGACACAGTATCCGGAAAGTAAAATGACAAACCAAGAGAAATAATCAAGTAAGGTTGATACATCACATTTAAAAGAAATTTTCTACACGATACCCCAATTTGGTATTGGGGCATAATGCTCCCATTTAATATGGACATTTAGATTAAATTTTAGGTTAATCTAAACCCTTGGATCAAAATCACCCTGAAAAAGTGAGGTGATTTTTCAATTTTTAGCTAAAAACGTTATTATTCTTACCATGAAAACTGGTTTTCCTCACCATATTTTATACCAATACTTACCACAAAAATATTATATACTTACCCTGTCTACAGAATTTTAGTAAGGAGTTTTATAGTGACATACAAAATAGAGTGCTGGTTGCAAGAGATGAGCTTAGTGGCATTCAAAATAGATGTGCTCAGTTACTTGGGGATCCTATCTTGATGGAATATGAAAGACTTTGCTTTCTCAATGTCAATGATCTTTGTGTTGCTGAGGAAGCTTGGAGTAGGCAAAAGTCTAGAGTTCGATGGCTTCATTTGGGGGATAATAACACTAGATTTTCCATCAAAAAGTAGCAAGTCATAGAATGAGGAACAAGAGCTTATCAATTTGTGAGGAGAATGGTAATAGACTGGAAGAACCAAGGCAGTTAAAGGGGAGATGATCAGATTCTATCAGAAATTGTTGGGTACCAAATTTGATTAGAAAACACTTGCAGAGAATAGTCTTCGATTTGAAAACACAGTTCCTGTTTCATTACATGATGCCTTTACCGCTCCTATTACTCCTAAAGGGATAAAAATGGCCCTTTTTGTTATTGATGGTGACAAATCTCCAGGACCTACTGGATTTAATGCCAGCTTTGTCCAGAAGAATTGGTCAGTGGTTGGCAAGGAGGTAACAAATGCAGTTCTCTATTTCTTTCGATCTAGTATCTTACTTAGAGATGTTAATACAACTGCTCTTACTTTAATTCCAAAAACTAGCTGTCCCCAAACTATGAAGGAGTATCGTCCAATCATTTGCTGTAATGTACTCTACAAGACTATTACGAAGGTGTTGGCTCGTAGGTTGCAACCAGTACTTCCATATATCATAAATAAAGCCCGGGCTGCTTTTGTTAAGGGTTTTTCCATTTCTGATAAAATTCTGTTGATGCAAGAGCTTGTTAGAAATTATCAAAGGGCCGGATTCTGGAGTGGCTAAGTGTGCCATTAAAATAGATCTCATGAAGGCGTACGATTCGATAGATTTGGATTTTTTGGTTGAGGTCATGATTGCTATGAACTTTCCTCCTTTGTTTATTTCTTGGGTTCAGACATGTATCACAACTGCTATGTACTTTGTTGTGATTAATGGTGAATTAGAAGGATTTATTAAGGGGGGAGAAAGGGCTCAGACAAGGGGATCCTATCTCTTCCTTCTTGTTATGGAAGCGCTGTATACTATGCTTTTGAGAAGGATATCCCAGGGCACTTTTACCTACCTACTTAAGAGGAATTTTATCATTCTTCAGGTCTGAAACATAATCTATAGAAGAGTCGGTTCTTTTTTGCTGGTGTTACTGCTGTGGTTAAACAAAAATTCTGAGAATACTACCAATTCCAGAGGGTACGTTACCTGTTAAGTATTTAGGAGTGCCTCTCATCTCAACAAGACTACAATATGAGGACTGTGTTAAATTGAAAGAGACGACTCAACAACGTATTAAGAGATAGTCTAACAAGTTTCTTACTTACGCTGGCCGAGCTTTACTCATTCAATCAGTCCTTTTCAATATGCAGACTCATTGGTGCTCACTTTTCATTCTACCTCAGAAGATTATTAGCGAAGTGGAGGTAGATCTTTTCTGTGGTTAGGAATTAATCTTACAAAAGTAGGCGCTAAGGTCAATTGGTATGATGTTTGTACCTCGAAAAAAAATGAAGGAGGTTTAGGGTTGAAGTCTTTAAAGGTATGGAATAAAGCGTCAATGTTGCGTCACTTGTGGGCTTTGTGTAAAAAAGAGGATACACTTTGGGTGAAATGGATCCATAGCTACATTATTAAAGATTAGAATTTCTGAGTTATGAAACTGCCTCAGGATTGCTCATGGACTATGAGGAAATTGTTGAAATTGAGAGTGCAATGCCAAAGTTTTGTTAAACACTTAATTGGTGATGGGAAGGGGACTTTCTTATGGCTTGATAATTGGCACCCCAATGGTCCTTTATATTAGCCCCTACGTGATCGAGCCTTTGCTAACCTTGGAAGATCTATTTCTGCAAAAGTTGGCTTTGTAATACATGATGGAGAATGGAATTGACCAGGACCAAGATCCTTCTTGATTCAATAGATTCAAAATTCAATTCCTATTTCAATTCAACCTAGAAGGGCCAGGGCAGATGAAGTTGTATGTGGGTTATTTCCCATACTGGCCAATACAATACTGAGCATACTTGGGAGGCATTTAGGCACAGAGGAGGGACAGTTCAGTGGCTTCAATACTGTGGTTTTCCAGAAGTTTACAAGGTAGTCGTTCATTTTATGGTTAGCTTGCTTGAAGAGGTTAGCTACAAAGGAGAGACTTTGTAGATGTGGGACGACGATTGATCTGGGTTGTGTGTTGTGCTCTTAAAGGGATGAAACATTGCAGCACCTGTTCTTTGAATGTAGTTATTCCAGCAGCATTGGGAAGGTTATCCTTAACAGATTCCAGATTCAGAGAAATCTAGAGGTGTGGGATAGTGAAATTCAATGGGCTATTGATCATTGTAAGGGTAAGAGCTTCAGTTCTTTTTTGTTCAAGCTAGTCTTGGCGGCTAGGGTCTACCATCTATGGATGGAAAGAACTCTCAATTTTTTGTTGGTAGAAGCAGAAGGGCTGATGCAGTGCTGGCTAGTATTGAGGATAATGTCAGACTTCGTGTGTGCACTTGGGAGCATTTTCTGCACTCCCTTGAGAACCAAAGACTAAGCAATCTCTTGAATATTTCAAGCAAAGTTCTTGGTACTTAATTAATTTTTGTAATTTTTTGGGTTGAATATAGTGAGGAGTTTCTTTGTAAAGGTTTTGTATAGTGGGTTGTTCTCCCCTTGTTTTGCGTTGGTTGGTATAAAATGAGCAACTTCCCAAAAAAAAAAAAACTAAAGGCTACACTTCAACGGTTTTTGCCTTTTCTCTCTTTAATTGGTTCTCCAAGTAGTAGGCTTGGCGGGAAAATGAATTTTTCTAGTGGGAAAATATACCTTTTTATAGAAAATTTTTTAATTATTAAAAATTTAAAAATTCACATCACTTTTTGTCCTATTCATCCTACTTTTTGTCATCTTTCTAATTATTTGTGTAATATACTACCAAATATTTGGAGAAAATATAAATATAATTTAGGGGTATTTGTACCTATCCCCCCTATACTATCATTAATTTGAAGATACATCCCTTGTATTTCAAATTTAAGCACTTACACCCCTTGTACGTAAAAATATAGGGGGTATAAGTGCAAATTTCCCTTCTTTCACTTCAAAGTACAGGGGTGTAAGTGCTTAAATTTAAAGTATAATGGTGTATCTTCAAAGCAGTAATAATACATGGGGTATAAGTGCAAATTATCATATAATTTAATAATATTTAATTTGTAAAACCCATGTTTTTATAACAAATTTTTGAAACTAATTATTTAAGCCAAAAAATTGGCTTTATTTTAAATTCATTTTGTTAATATATCTCATTAAATTATTTATAGTTAGAAAGTAATTAACAAATATTATTGTGAAAGTAATTATTCATTTATTTTTTTGAATAACTTACAATTAATATTGTTAATATATTTCATTAAAATTTTAATTTGTGTATATATCTTTCTTATAACAAAAGTAGAAAGTTTGTTTAGACAGAATTTTTATACATAGATCATTATGTGGGGCCCACTATGGCTCCCACACAAATAATCCAAACCGTTCATTAAATGTAAAATATTTTTTCAAGGGCCCCCTCAAAAAATTAGATCAATCCAATACGTATAAATGCTCGATCCAATCATCTAACTTTTCAATATCTTAAAATTCGAATGAAAAGTTATATGTTTGGATCAAGCCTCTATAATTATCGGATTAAGCTGACTTTTTGCGAGGACCCTTCAAAAAATATTTTACATTTAATGAACGGCTCAGATTATTTGTGTGGGACCCATAATGGACCCCACATTGAAATCTATGCATGATTTGTGCATAGAAATCTGCGTGAATAGCATGGTTGTAACAAATAATCAATATAAACCATATAATTGTAATAATCTCCTAATTATATTTAAATAATTTATTTGAAATGATTTCTGTAGTTAATTAACATGATAATGTAACTATTAGTAGCTATAATTGACATTAGACCATTCAATCAGTAGTAGGGTGATTATAACACCCTGACTTTTAAAATAATAAATAAGATGATATATATATATATATATACACATACATATATACACACACACACACACACAATACTAATAACAAGCAGTATAACATTTAGTACTAGTCGCTTGTTGTTAGGATTTAGAAAGTATAATTGTTGTAACGTAAAGTCTACAAAGAATAATAATAGAGGTATTTTTCTGCCTATGTGTCAATTTTTATTAAACTCTGTTGATATCACCCTATCATGTTAAGAATATTGCAACACGAGAATGAGGCACGAATTTTTGCAAGTTGGAGAACCGTGGGTTTCAAACAGAATTATCCGGAAAGAGTCGGCATCTTATTATAGAGCGAATCGGATTAGATATCCCTAGCTGTGAGAATAATCTAGAGATATCCCTAAATTTTCACTTGGATTCTATTAAAAATGAGTAGATTTTATACGTAAATTATTCTAGATTTTTATAGATAATATAAGATTAGATATGATAAGATCCTTCTAGATATACCGTAGATCTTGCTAGCTATTATAAATAGGTATGCTTCCATTCCCTCACACACACCCCACACGGCACACACACAACCAAAGAAAAGAAGGAGATAAAAGAAAGAAGGAAGAGTGAGGAAGGGGAGAACAAAGGAGAAGAAAAAGGGTATTTATGAATTGAGCATTCCTCTCTTCCATCCTCATTTGCCGTTTACACACACTCAGGGGCTGTTTGATGAAACTGAAAACTGAAAAATTAAGTACTGGAAACTGAATGCTGAAATTTTTAAGCTGAAAAGCTGTTTGATAAATATATTAAGTACTAAATTAAAAAAATGATGAATTAATTTTGTTCTAATTCTCTCTTAATTTACTAACGGTCACAATAAACTTTTGGTAATGGTGGTGGAGTGGTGGTAGTGAGGGAGTGGTGGAGGTAGTAGGAGTGCTGGTAGTGGTGGTGGTGGAGTGGTGGTGATGGTGTAGTGATGGTAGTAGTGGTGGAGTGGCGGTGGTGGTGATGGTTGTGATGATGGTGGTAGAGTGGTGAAGGTGGTGGTAGGAGTGGGAGTGGTGGTGGTGTAGTTATGGTACTGGTGGTGGTTGTGGTGGAGTGGTGGTCGTGGTGGTGGTGATAGTGGAGGAAGTGGTGGTGGTGGTGGTGTAGTGATGGTAGTGGTGGTGGAGTGGCTGTGGTGGTGATGGTTGTGGTGATGGTTGTGATGATGGTGGTGGAGTGGTGGAGGTGGTGGTAGGAGCGGTGGTGGTGGTGGTGTAGTGATGGTAGTGGTGGTGGTTGTGGTGATGGTGGAGTGGTGGTGGTGGTGGTGGTGGAGGAAGTGGTGGTGGTGGAGTTGGTGGTGGTGATGTGGTGGTGGTGGTGGTAGTGGAGGGAGTGGTGGTGGTGGTGAAGCTAGTGGCGGTGATGTGGTGGACGAGGAGTGGTGATAGTGCAGGTGGTGGTGGTGGTGGTGGTGGAGTGGTGGAGTGGTGGAGATGTTGGTAGAAATGATTGTGGTTGTGGTGGTGGTATGACGGTTGAATGTAAGTACACAAAAATTCAGCCAGAATTAAGTAGCTCAAAGCTACTTAATTTTTTTCAACTTTTTGGCCTATATTTTAAGTGGTACTTAATTTGTTAAGCAATATAAAATGTGGTTATCAAACCTACTGAATCACTTATTATTTAATTGATTCAGTATTAAGTGCTGAATTTAGGTTGTCAAACAAGCCCTCACACTTGCACTTAATATATGCACTGTATCCTTTAATTTCCAAGGCAAAATCACAGTAAAAGAGAGGAAAGAGGAAAAAAAAGGTCTTCATCCTAAATGATTTCGTAGGATTAGCTCAAAACCAAGAATCAGTTCATAGGTTTGTAAAATTGATCAGTTATTTGGTTTTGGTTTAGGGCTAAAAATGAATCGAGCTTCTCGCAAACTTGTGGCTCAGCTTGACTCATTTCATAATCGGATTGAACTCGAACTCGAACTCGAGCTCAAGTTTTAGGTTACTTAACATACCAAGGTCAATACAATCTAAAGATAAAAGTCTTATTATAAAATAATAATTTAAAGTTTCACTAGCGGCTAAGCAAATGCAATTTACACTATGTGCATGATTATTCACTGGAAGAATAGGAGAAATAGATAAGGTTTAAAATGTCGCCAGTTGAAAAAATGATAAATGAATCCTATAAAATTTGGTAACCGAAGGAAGCTGGGAATCGTTACACATATTTACCCATAGGAACCAGAAAAAAAGAAATTGGTTTTTAGAGATATAAGCCACCCTTAATAAGATGCTCCATCTCTTATAGACAGAAATAGATTAATAGAATGATAAAATAATTTAGCAACAATATTAGTATTTCTAATCATTTGTATACTGTTCTAGGACCCGGTTCGATATGGTAAATTTTGGATGCAAGAAAGTGAGTTATGAATTATCCTTGTTACATGAATTTTCGTAAAATTTATATTTTTGACTTGTAAAAGTATGGTTATTTAACAATGAAGTTCTTTTGTAGCAAACATACCATGGAATTATGATGTTTTGAACAGTTTATGAAAAAAAAAGTATTATCGATACATCCGAACGATGTCCCTGAATTGAGGAATGGTATTATAAAGGCGGAATGGAAAGAGGCACAGCTGGGTGTCTGTCTGAATTGATCAATTCACATATGCGCCTTGGGGGTCGCTCCCTCAGTACCGATAGTAATTGTTGGATGGTATCATATTATGATATGTTATATGCAGATTTGCTTTGGTTACAGTTTAAGCCATAAAAAGCTGCTCGAAGTTATGATATTGGTTATAATTCAAGCCATGAAAAATTGAAGTTATAATTCCTGATTTTCTATGAAAAAAAAGGGATTTTAAAAATTTCATGGTAGGTCATATAACCCCGATAATTCATAGTCTCACACAAACAGTGGCTTATGTTGTTGGAATCTTTTCTTTTCAGGTAATCAGAATTAATTGAAGGACGGGCCGAGTATCGAAACTATTAAGCTATGTCGTGGTCATGTAGTAAATAAGGAAAGAGGAAAATGTAGCTCATGTGTCCGTTGATAAATGAATTCAATAATTTTTATTTTTGGAGATCGCTTTCGCAAATGTTAAGTTTGTTTCTATTATAATAAAATGGAAAAAAAAAAAAAGGAAATAAAGGCCTTAGGACTCACTGGCCGGTCACGAATATTCAAATTTGCTAGATTTGGATCGTGACAGAATTGGTATCATAGCAAAGGTTAGTTAATAGGAGTAATAGGTAGATATGAAAATTGCTACATTCCAGACATAGAGTGTCCTGGTGTATGAAAATATTTCGAGACTATTCAGAGTTAGCTTAGGTTTTTTTTTTCTTTTTTTCCAGTTATAGAACTGAGGAACTACGTTTACCAATTATATTGGTCAATGATCAGTAATGGAAGTGCTAAAGTAATGCAAATTTGACTGCTTTTATGATAGCTGCTCTATTGAGTAAAATTAAGACATTTTTACTTACTATAATAGAAGGACTTGTATCCTAAGTTGGAACGTTAGCATGGTGATTTGAGCATTCTAATTAATTATGAAGCGATTAAGTAAGTTGCACTTAATATGTTTGATTAAGTAAGGTTTCTAGTTTTAAATTATAATTCGTTTTTTTTTCTTCGATAGTGACTTAAAAGTGCTAGTTATAAACTTTGGAGTTACGACTATACATATGACCCATATGTTATGCATTGAGATTGAAAGCCTAAGGTATCTTATAAAATCCCTAGCTTAATCTCAGAAGATTAAAGAGACAAAGGAAGGAATGCGCATATCAATATCTTATGTGTTATGTCATTAAATGAAAATTAGATAAATTTGACACTTGACACATAACTGTACTAAACCATGTACTCGGACCCTTGTCACATAGATTGTTTGCCTTGTCAGAAGTTAATTATCAAATAATAGTTCCCCAAATTCTTTACTTTTGTTGTATATCATAGTTAGTTCACCTCTGAATGGAACTAGAAATGGGAACCCCAGAGTCTTTGTTAAACAACGGGTTGGTTGACAATCGCATTCGACAAAGCATCGATCCTTGTCATTAACAAGAATATTCTCATGCTCAGCAAACGACATCACGGGGTAGCTTATCGCAATACTACTGAAACCTTATTTCCTTCAATGTTTGGGTAAGATATTACAAACTGTAAATATGTAGAGAAAATAAGCCGCCTTTTAGTTATACAAACATGGAACATTTTTTTTTTAATTGGCTACTCATTACTGTGGTACAGGATTGGTGTGTTCTTTTATAGCATCACAAGTTCCTTTAAATCTGTCTCCATTAAGTCTTGCATTACAACCTCTATTTCTATGTATTCCAGGTTTGCCTTGATCAAGTGAATTTTGGAACTTCTGGATATTACTGCTAATAAGTTGATGCATAAAAAAAATAGAAACGAACTAACACAATAAATGTTTGTTAGCAATTCTAGAAAATTTCTACTTTTCTTTTCTTTTGGGTTTAACGTTAGAACTAGGAAGTTTTCTCTTGATATTTGAATTAACTTTAGATCTAACACACATATGTTGTTGATGATTTTTTTTAGAGTTTTTTTATAAAAACATCCCTCAAACTACTATCAATTTTTCTATTTCATCCTCGAACTATCTAAACTAGCAATTTCATCCCTCAAACTATCCAAAACCGTTCTATTTCGTCCTCAGACTAACTTCATCCACGTTTTTAACAAAAAAGAGAGCATGTGCCAAAGCACATGACTTTTTTGAAGGGCAGAAATGGAATCTTCAGCTTCTCTCATTCTACATTCACGAGTTTCACATCCTCCGTCCGAGTCTACTATTTTTCATCGATCGAGTCTACCACCACCGCCAGCTCGATCGTCTCGCTCATAACTATGTTTGATTGTGTAATTGGAAGGTAAAGTTCAATTCTTCATCAGCCAAATTGGATCATTAAAATTTTCCTAACGATTTGATTGTGTAATTGAAAGGTAAAGTTTCAGACTTTAGTTTGCAATTTGATAGCGTTTTGTCAACGGATCTTAAAAGTCCCAAAATTTTTATTTGAGATCCGAAAATCCAACTTCATATCAAAGTTTGAAAGGATAAATCAACTTGCCTCTTCAAAGTCCCAAAATTTTTATTTGTTTTTTGGCTCTTCCAAAGTCCTAATTTGTATTCTTAATTTTTCGATTGTTCAATTGGCCGGGAAGGTCAAGTTTCAAAGATGAAACTTTATTGGGGACAAGGCCATTTCCTTCCTTCCTTCCTCAGCTGGTCGTCCATTGACAGAAAAATCCACACCGAAGTACAGACAAAATCCTCTCCTTGTTGTATTCAATTTGTCTCTGCTCTGGATTTAAAGAAGGAAAGAAGAGAGAAAACATCATGTGGGTTTCTCTTTTGCGTGTAATGTATGAGTATGAGAGAGAGGAGAGAGAGAAGAGGGTTTTGTCTGATGGTGGAAATAGAAAAATGACGATAGTTTGAGGGATATTTTCATAAAAAAAACTCTTTGTTTTTAAAAGGAAAATGGTTGACAGTGACGACACGTGGGGAGGTTATAGATTGCATGCCGACTTCGTTGAGCCCTTATTGCTCGATACTTACGAGCAAACACCTAACAACAATGGAGCCAGACTAGCGTACCAAGCCATAGCTAAAGTAGAACATGAGAAGATGCATTACACGCCTACAATGAAATGGCTATTGGGACTTTACCGCCTACAAACCCAGCTTTTAGGATGCCAAAAAGTCATCAATATCTATCTTAACTGGGCCCAATATGTTGAACTTTGGAATAGGGTCATGGTGGATGGCAACGTTGGACAGGCCGCACCAATACCGGCACCCTACAAATGAACCCGTTCCAATAGCACCAGTACCTCCACTTGAGTCATTCCTTGAGTTTCTAATTCCACCCCCACCTGAGCCTATAGAACCAGAGCCTCAAGGGGAGCCAGCAGAAAATCCAAAAGAGCCAGCGGTGAACCCAATAGGGGCAACGAGGAATCCAATAGAACTCGATGAAGATCCAGATGCGTCTGAGGAGGACCCTGAAGATGATTTTGAGGAGGATCCTGAAGAATGGGGGGATGCTTCCTCTGTGGGGTTAGTTACGGGGCTGTTTGGTGGTAGTGATGACTAGGTTATGTGTGGACTGGAAAAAAAAAGAAGAAGAAGAAGAAGAAGAAGAGAGATGGGCTCAAGTAGCATAAATACTATACTATAGATGATGAGTAACTGTAGGGTGGGCGCTAGATATGGGTGGTGGTATACCTTGACTCTAACGTATTTTTGTCACACCTTAACCCTCATGACATATCTTGTTATTATGCTAATAGTATGTTTTTGGCTGCATCATGTATTTTTGTGGAAATGATGTATCCAGGGATGCACATGGAAATGATGTATGTAGCAATGTTAATGGAGAACAAAATATAGTTAACTTTGTGTAAGTCTCATGTGTAGATTACATTGATTTTTGCTATATCTAATTTGTGGTTCATTTAATCTTTGATCTTAAGTACTAAACTCCTACACTAAATACTGGAGAGGATGGCCCTTATTTTCTGGCTATATTTGACAATTGGGGAATTGATTGGAAAAAAAAAAAAAACAAACAAACTTCTCCCGCAGCATTCAATATATGTTTTTGATTAAATCATGGAAAGATTTTATCATGAAGAATTATGTCTTTTTGTTTGGTCATTGTGTGAAGGGAATTGGGAATTTTAAGCCTGTTAACTATTGGAGGTAATAATCACATCTAGTTGCATATAGTTTGGGAAAAAAAAATGTCAATTGCTTTTGAATTGCAAGTCTCACGCTTAAAATCAAGAGACTACATAGGCCGAGTTCAACATTTAGTATTAAGGAATTTCACAAGACGTACTTTGTTTTAGGATAACATTTTTATAGTAATAGATTAGTGGAGTTTTCATGCATCATTTAGTGATTATTGACGATTGTTCTTTGAGCAATATATTCTTTAGATTCTAACGGAAAGTAGAAGAGCACAGTTCATATAGATAAGTAATTAAAAAAAAAAATCTTCAAATATTTATTTATAATTCTTGATGTCTATGCTTTGGAAATTGTGGAAATTTGTGTCTTGTTTACAGAGAAATTTTATCTTGAGATGGAATTATGAAGGTATAGTATCCTTGTATACTATATTTACTTATTCATTGACCAGCTAGAAGTTTTAGATTTTTGTCAGCACATTGATGAGTTTGGCAATGTAAGGTAGTTACATGGAGATACTAGATATTTGTTAATGGTATTTAGAGCATCATACAGCCCCTTCCGGCCATGATAAATTGATCGTCCATAAGGTGAGGTGGTGACGGCTTGGACAAATTTGAATTAGGCAATTTGACTTTGTTGAACTTGATGGGTCCGTTTACTTATACTGAAATTATCGTGATCAATTGAAAGATTTAACAACTTATGGTGTCTAAATAGTCTTTCTATTAAATCATTTAAGGGTGTCAAAAACTATTCTACAAGGGATAGCTTAGAAGTTCTCACGTCGTAGTACTAACCGTTAATGTAAAACTTTCCTAAGTGTAAGGAAGATCCTATTTTGAGGGTTAGTAATGGTGTAGCCGCCTTCTTTATATCGTTGTTGTCTTTAGTAGATTAGTCAAAAGATAGTACGTAGTATCGTGAATCCTAAAATATTAACTATTTACTTGTGGCTTTTATGTGTGGAGTTACCTCTCCTTGGAAGCAGGTAGTCAATAAATTTGATTACGTAGATGACACATTCGAGACCTCAGTAGTCGATATAGTTATTCGAATGAATTTCTTGTATTATCACAACTAATAATTTGGATCATCGAAAAAAAAAACAATTGAAATCATTCCACTAGTTAAAGCCTAGTTGGTCAACCATTCAGGTGAAGAAGCTATGTGGAAAAAAATAAGGCCTCATAATCAGAAGCTTCTTAAAAAAAAATATGGTCGCACTACGTTTAATTCCTAAGTTTCACCAAGTTTGGAGGACCACACTTTAAGGTGAGGACGATGTATGCCTTGACTTTTAAAATAATAAATCAGACAATAAATATACATATATATATATATATACATACAGTTGTTTTCAGATCCGAACGCCTTATGGTTCGGACCTCCTATTTTCCGATCGAATTTCGATGATTTAAGCCGCTCAATGTGATCATAACATGATTTTACGGGTACATGCGAGAAATTAGCAAAAAAAATGATCCGAAGGGCTTGATTCAAACAATTTTTTATTGAACGGTTCAGTAAAAAACTGCTCGGATCAAACCCTTCCCGATCATTTTTTTTTGCTCATTTCTCACGGGTACCCTTAAAATCATGTTCCAAACAATTGAGCAGCTCAGATCATCGCAGATCGATTGAAAAATGAGAAATCCGGACCATAAGAAAATCCGGGCGATTGGACTTGAAAAGAACTGTATATGTATATACACAGTAATAAGCGATATAACATTTAGTACTAGTCGCTTGGCTTTACGATTTTGAAAGTATAATTGTTGTGATGTAAAGTCTACAAAGAATAATAATAGTAGTATTTTTCTGCATATGTGTCAATTTTTATTAAACTCTGCCGATATCGCCCCATCATGTTAAGAATATTGCGACACGAGAATGAGGCACGAATTTCCGTGAGGTGGACGACCGTGGGTTTCAAACAAAATAATTCAGAAAGAGTCAGCGTCTAATTATAGGACGAATCGGATTAGATATCCCTAGCTGTGAGAATAATCTAGAGATATCCCTAGATTTTGAGGATTCACTTGCCAAACTAAACCAAACCAAACTGAGCCTTAAGTCCCAATCACTTGGGGTCAGCTATGAGGATTCACTTGGATTCTATTAATTATTAGTAGATTTTATACATCGATTTTATAGATAATATATAAGATTAGATATGATATGATTGGATATGATAAGATCCTTCTAGATATACCCTAGATCTTGCTAGTTTACTATAAATAGGTATGCTTCCATTCCCTCACACACACCCCACATGGTACACCGTACACACACCACCAAAGAAAAGAAGGAGATAAAAGAAAGAAGGAAGGTGGGGAAGGGGAGAACAGGGTGTAGACACCTTCTTGGAATGGGGCATCGCCATACAGATCGATCATTGCTGTTTGTTTGGTTGTTTGCTTCATAAACCAAAATCGTGGATATTCTCATGGCTAAGAGCATCGCCACACGATAGCGGTTATCATCAAAACAGAGTTGCCACCTAGTTTATTAAAACTAGGAAAACAGATAGAGATTCTGGGTACGAGAGCCAAAAGTACAATAAAAGGAAGGTGTTAGGCACCCCTCCTTGTCCGGTCGTGAGACCGGCCCATAGTTGTTCGACAAAAGATTAACGTATGCTTTATTTAATCCTAACACGTAATCTGTTTTTAGCCTTTAAACAGTTAATGGTGAGCTGAGACAGTAATTAAAAGCTTGCATTAGAAAGCAAGATAAAACAGATCTCTCCCAAAAGAATGGATCTCGCGGCTGGTGAATGGATGTCATGGCCGAGAGATCCTCCTGGTTTGATGTATCGGCGGAAGGATTGATTCCCCAGCCGATGTTCTTCCTCACACCAGACTACACGATTAGCAGATAATAAAAAATGATACGATTAAGTTTAATTAGAAAATAAAACGAACCAAAGGCCTTGGGCCTCACCACCTTGATCCCTCAGTGGCTTGATTGCTTCGGATTGATTGTGATTGATTGATTTGCTTCTTGAAAACACTGGTTAGGGTTTGAATTTTGGGGTTTGATCGTTGGGTTAGTGGCTGCCTTCGGGAGATTGGGGCTTTTGTAGAGGGGATTTGAGAGTGTATTTCTATAGAATTTCGTGGTTGATGAGAGAGTGTTGGTATATCAATTGTCTTTTTTATTTTCGGAACCCTAAGGGTCCTTTATATAGACATAGGGATGACAAAACCTAACCAATCAAAACACACAATTGCAATTGGAGTTATAAAGTGATATAAACTCTTCATGGCAATCCTCTAATGTAGCCCGAATGCATCGGGATTTGGCTACTAGGGTTTTGTGAACGAATCAAACAATTGACAGAACGTTCTAGAATCTAAAAAACAAACGATCTAGCGGCCGAGCAAAGGATCTGGTGACCGAAGGATAGATTAGGTGGCCGAAGAATAGATCTGGCTGCTGAGGAATCAATCTCTCAGGGAGATTTTCAAGCAACAAGTTTCACGAGTGAAGAATTGATGTTGAGGCCGTGAGATCGATGTTATGGCCAAAAGATAGATTTCCCTAGGATTCTACATTTCTGTCTAAAAGGCTATTTGGCTCTGGATTGGGTCCTTTTAGTGGCTAAAAGTTCTCACCTTAAGTCCACAGGTTCATGAGAAGTCAATCAACAATCACTATATCCATATCATCATCAGGATGGTCCCCAAGGTGGGACTTGAAATAATCGTTAGGCCAAATTGGGGTGTCTACACAGGGGAGAAGAAAAAGGGTATGTAGGAGGTGAGCATTCCTCTCTTCCATCCTCATTTGTTGTTTACACACACTCACTCTTGCACTTAATATATACACTGTATCCTTTAATTTTCTAGGCAAAATCATAGTGAAAGAGAGAAAGAGGAAAATAAGATCTTCATCCTAAATGATTTTGTAAGGACCCATATTTAAATTGTCAATTGAAATTGATTAGGTTCATATTTTCGGTTTAAATGAGTGGGTTCGTAGTGTATTGACCCAGGAGTTGTGGGCCTTGATTTGTAGAGACCCATATTTAAATTTTATAAATTTTAATGTTTAGTATGTATTTGAGTTATTTAAATGTGAAAATATGTTGGAGTTGTAGTGCAATAGCTTATTTGTTAAAGGAGTTGGTGTGATATTCTAGTACTTGAGGTATGTGTGGTGTAAATTGCCCTATATAAGTCAAGAATCAAGAGTCAAGAGCAGGGAATTACGTTCCCCTTTTCCTCCTCTCTCTATCGTCGTTCTCTCTCGCTCTCAACTCTCATGCGTCTCTCATTCTCTCTCTTGGGTCTTGCATCCATAGCTCAAACCCATGGAAAACCAGCCTCTCTATGCCGTGTTCTAGCTTCCCTGATGTGTAAGTCGCGTTGATTAAGTTTGGAAGGGGTGTATCTCGGTGGATTTCGAGTTTGAAGCCCTAGAGTTTTGATTGAGCTTGAGCTTGTGCTTTTGATCTTTAAGGTAGGGAAATCTAACTACTTTTATGTGTTTTTAAGTTAGTGTGATGTGTAGATATTGTGGTTGATCTTACTCTTGTTGATTGTTTGACATTTGGCCTTGAAAATCCCTTATTTTCGTCACTTTTCTGCACCTAGCCAAACTAGTTCAAGTTTTTCTTTTACAGATTTTGCAGAAATTCCGTAGGACTCTATAAAACTCCGTTTTGGTTGATTCTTGCACCAAAAGTTCCATGTAGTCTATCTAGGAAAAATATGGACAGAAATTCATACTCATAACTTATACCCAAAAACATCCATTCTCCAATCTGTATTCCATAACTGGATGTCTTATCTTTGTTCCCAAACAGCAGTTCGTATTTTGGGCATAACTCTTTCATGTGATATCAGTTAGACTCGATTCAAATTGCGTTGGATAGCTGATTCGATCCTCTACAACTTTGTTTGAATACATGCTTTCGAATTCTAAGGTTTGGTGGACCAAAATGTGCTTGCAATCAGAGTTTGAGAAACTCGAAACACTTGGTTTTTGTGCAATTCGTTAAATTGATAGCGTTAGCAGACTTGTATTGGTTATTATGTGAACTAGTAACACTTTATAAAAGATGAGTGGTTAATAATGGAAATTACGGTTGAAATGGATGAATGATTGGACCATCCAGTTCTTATTGTATGATAAAGATAATGGATTTGTGCCAAGAGAAACATGACTTTAAGACAAGCTGCAAATAACAAATGGCTAATAGTAAGAATTACAAATGAGACGGGTGATGGCTTGGGATAAGTAGTCCTTCGGGTTTCATACCTTGTACTTTTATCACATGTTTAGTACTTGTTGGTATACGCCGGCGGTGTGAGGTCAATAGGCCTGAACATGAGATTGGGTATGATGAAATGGCCGGGGATAGTGTGAGGTCCCAAATGCTCGGTAGGGGATAGTGTGAGGTCCCAAGTGCTCAGATTAAAATCATATTACAAGGATAGGGAAATGAGATGTATGATACATTCAAAATGTTTGATGTAGTGGTAATTCGATAGAAGTAGAAATAGACGAGTAGCGAAGCCATGTCTTGGCTTATTTCGTTAAGTTCAGGAAGTCATAGGTAAAAGATGGAATGTAGGTAGAAATGGTATCGATTGGGTGTTAAACTCCTTATTCGGTTTAAACCTTCTTGTTAGTGACTTAGTGAGTTGTGTCCTCATTCATTTTGTTACACTTTACTCAATTCATATAAAAGTAGCACCGATTTCTCTACTGGGCTAGTGTAACTCACCTTATCATTTTTCAGGTGTCACACCGGAACAGCTACTTGGAAAGCTTGCATACATGTGGATTCACATTTTGAAAGCTTAAACGAAGAGTTACCCAACATCTTTTGTATTTTTATTTAAGGAATGTAATGCGACTTAAATTTACTTCTTTTGAACCTAGACTCGTAGACCTAAAAAAATGCAAGAAGATCATGTCTTAGTTATTCTTGAGCAAAGTCAGTTTTGGCGTTAAAGTTTATGGAACTGCATTTTCTGAGATTATTTCCTTGGGCTAGCTATCTAGCTTCATGCGTCTACCTTAGGACCTTAAAAATAGGCTTGTTTAGCATCTTCTAATTATGTTTTTATTGCCTAATTGTTTTAGGAAGCTCGGGTGGTTCGTAGAGCCGAGGTGAGTGATTTAATACCTAAACACATGCTTCGAACTTGTTTTCCTTATCGATCTTATTTGAACGTGTTTATAAATTGTGGACTTATTTGTACATTTGATTATCCTTTTTTTTATTTGAAGCTGATTTACGGGAAAAAAAAATAGAATAAACTTAATGAAGATAAAGCAGATTCGTTCAATCTTTGTAGACTTAAATAGACTACTGGGACTTCAAATTAAAGTACATTGTACACAAATGAATTCAAATCAAACTACAAGTTACTACAATTGGCCGTACATTTGCCAAAGGTGTTCAATTAGGTCTGCTTGGAGTTGAGAATGAGTCCCCCTATCCCTTATCTGATGATTGCGTCGAATGAATTCTACAAGGTCAATAGTTCTCTCGTGTGAAACTTCTACAAGAGGAGTATGCTCCAATGGATCATAGTTGAGATCGGCCGCTCCATTATAATCTCGTTCATCCTCAATGATCATGTTGTGTAATATTATGCATGTTAACATGATATCTTTTAGTGTTTTCTTATCCCACAACTGCCCCGGTCCTCGCACAATTGCAAACCTTGCTTGAAGCACTCCAAATGCCCGTTCTACATCCTTCCTTGTGGATTCTTGTTGTTGAGCAAAAAAAATTTTCTTATTCCCTTGTGGAGATGGAATTGTTTTCACAAAAGATGCCCACTGTGGATATATACCATCAACTAAATAGTATCCCATGTTATATTCATTTCCATTGATGGTAAAATTGACTGGAGGAGCACGTCCTAAAGAAACCTCATCGAATAATGAAGACCTATCTAACACGTTAAGATCGTTATGAGACCCGGGCAGTCCAAAATTTGCATGCCATATCCAAAGATCGTATGATGCAACAACCTCTAAAATAATTGTTGGTTTATGGGCATGACCAGTATACATACCTTGCCAAGCGGTTGGGCAATTCTTCCATTCCCAATGCATGCAGTCAAGGCTCCCTAACATCCCCGGAAATCCCCGTAGTTCACCAACCGCTAGCAATCTAGCTATGTCAGCGGCGTTTGGTGACCTCAAATACTCCTCGGAGAACACTTCAATTACTGCTCTAAGAAATCTTCTTAGGCTTTTTAAGGCAGTGGTTGCTCCAATCCTCACGTATTCATCCACGGAATCGGCTGGTGCACCGTAAGCTAGCATCCTAAACACGGCAGTCATTTTTTGAAGAGATGATAAACCAAGCTTTCCTGCTGCATTTCTTTTCTGGATAAAGTAAGGCTCGTGTGCTTTTACGGCATCATGTATACGAAGAAAAAGAGAACGGCTCATTCGAAACCTCCTTCGAAAATAATGCGGAGGAAATATAGGAGATTCAACAAAGTAATCATCAAAAAGTCGGTTTGAGCTCCAAAAGTGTTGCGATTAATAACCGTGCGACGATTGCGGCTTGAGCTCGAGTCCCTCTCACTTTCATACGTAGCAACTGCTTGAAATATCTCCAACTCATCATCCGAGTCAGAAAAATCTGAATCGTTCATAATCAGATTAAGTAACCGATTGGGAGCCATTATAAAAAATGAAGGGGGTGAAAAGAATGAATGGAACAAAGAAGTAGTTTTTTTTCTCCTACAATATGAAAAGAGATCTGAGAGGTTGGCTTGGCAAAAACTGAATTTATATTGGAAAAGTTAAAAATTTACCGTTACTTTTTTTGAAAGACATGACTTTACCAATTGACTGTTGGCTGTTGGCTACAGAGACCGTTGGCTGGCTACAGAGAAGACCGTTGGCTGGTGCAACAGTTGGTGGAAATTAAATGATAAAAATAAAAGGATAAAGGAAAAGATTGAAGTAATATATATTTTAATTGATGTTAGGTAAAATAGATAGTGTTGGTGTAGCTGTGGAAGAAAAAGCTGATAGCTAAACTAGATTTGTGCACTGTTCACAAGGTAATTTACATACACACTGATGTACTTGCTCTAACTATCTTCTTTGGCTATCTATACTTACGATGATTTGGCTATGGAATTACATGATGTAACTTTTTTTTTTTTTTGGAAACTTTGAATTTGAAATGGTAGCATGAACTCTCTCTTAGGGTATTATCCATATTATTGCAAGGATTTGGTTTATGAAATGTAAGGTTATTTATGTTGAAAATCGAGGGCATGCCAGATTTTATAGGATTAGCACAAAATCAGGAATCATTTCATAGGTTTGTACAATTGATCAGTTATTTGGTTTTGATTTAGAGCTAAAAATGAATTGAGTTTCTCGCAAACTTGTGGCTCAGCTTGACTCGTTTCTTGGGATGGCAAAGTGAACCGAACCAATGGGTACCTGGGGCCGTAACCGAAATATTTTCCAGAACCATAACCGAAAAATTTCTTGTGGGTATGGGTATGGTTGAGGCCTTGGATAACCGAACGAGTATCGGTGCGGGTATGATTCAACCGATCCCCAAATCAAACCGATCTGAAACCATATAATTACAAAATTACCCTTTATATATATGTGCTATATATACACAAGAGTTAAAAGAGATCAGTGGTCGAAGTGCATATGTCCAAAAATTTAGGGACTAGATTGTTGCATGTGCTATGGTCTAACGACCTAGAATGTGATAACCTTTTATATAAATTTATAACAGTAGTCAGTAGTTCACTCCACGCAGAGCTAAAACCCACCGCCTCCTATCCTCTGCACCCCTCGCGGTCTCCGCTGTTCGTCGTCATCTGTTGTTTGTCGTCATCCTCTCTCTCTCAATCACAAACATGAGATAACCCCCACCCACCTTCTCCCATGGTGTCAAGCAAAATCTTCAATCGAACTCACAGATTTGCGGCTCCAGCGACGTCCAAACACAAATACTCCTCTCTCTCTCTCTGTGTGTGTGTTACGAACGAACCCACCCCAAAAGCCATTACCTTTTTTTTCTCCCATTTTTTTGATAAAAAAACCAAGTTTGATTCGGGGATTACCCGAACCCCGAATGGTTCGATTATGGTTTCTTTTTACTCTCCCCGTTCGGGTATCGAGGCAGATATGGGTAGGGGTTCGGTTTCGGGGATTGGGTACGAAATTCCACATATCCGCCCCGAAAGCCTCGATTGCCATCCCTACTCATTTCGCAACCAGATTGAACTCAAACTCGAGCACAAATTTTAAGTTACTTAACCTACCAAGGTCAATACAATCTAAAGATAAAAGTCTTGTTATGAAATAATAATTTAAAGTTTCGCTAGTGGCTAAGCAGACGCAATTTACACTATGGGCATGATTATTCATTGAAAGAATAGGGGAAATAGATAAGGTTTAGAATGTTGCCAGTAGAAAAAATGATAAATGAATCCTGTAAAATTTGGTAACCGAAGGAAGCTGGGAATCGTTACACATATTCACCCATAGGAATTAGAAAGAAAGAAATTGACTTTTAGAGATATAAGCAACCCTTAATAAGATGCTTCCTCTCTTGTAGACAGAAATAGATTAATTGAATGATAAACACTCTATTTGGTTCCTCTTTTTGAGAGTTACTTTTAACTCTCGGCACAGTTTTCAATAAATCTTTCTCTCTATCTCTTTCCACTCATTACCACTCAACTCTCAAAAATAACTTTCTAAATTGTAAACCAAACAAAGTGAAAATAATTTAGCAACAATATTAATATTTCTAATCATTTGTATACTATTCTCGGACTTGGATTTATATGGTAAATTTCGAATGCAAGAAGGTGAGTTATGAATCATCCTTGTTACATGAATTTTCGTAAAATTTATATTTTCGACTTACAAAAGTATGGTCATCTAACAATGAAGTTCTTTTGTAGCAAACATAACATGAAATTATGATGTTTTAAATAGTTTATGAAAAAAAACATTATCAATTCATCCGAACTATGTCCCTGAATCTAGGGGACGTTAAAGATACTAGTGGGAATGGTGTTATAAGGGCGGAATGGAAAGGGGCACAGCCGAGTGTCCGTCTGAATTGATCAATCCACATATGCGCCTTGGGAGTCGCTCCCTCAGTACCGGTGGTAATCATTGGATGGTATCATATTATGATATGTTATATACAAATTTGCTTTTGTTACAGCTTAAGCCATACAAAAGCTGCTCGAAGTTATGATATTGATTATAATTCAAGCTATGAAAAACTAAAGTTATGATTCCTTCTTTTTTGTAAAAAAAAAAAAAAGGATTTTAAAATTTTCATGGTAGGTTATGTAACCCCGATAATTCATAGTCTTACATAACCAGTGGCTTATGTTGTTGGAATCTTTTCTTTTCTGGTAATCAGAATTAATAGAAGGACGAGTCGAGTATCGATACTATTAAGTTATTTCATGGTCATGTAATGAATAAGGAAAGAGGAAAATGTAGCTCATGTATTCGTTGATAAATGAATTTAGTAACTTTAGTTTTTAGAGATCGCTTCCGCAAATGTTAAGTTTATTTCTATTATAAAAAGGGGAAAAAAAGAAAGAAATAGAGGCCTTTGGTGAGACAGACTCACTAGCCAGTCACGAAAATTCAAATCCTTTGGATTTGGGTAGTGTCAATGATGATAAATTTCTATAATTGATTATAGGAGTTAGAATCATTTGACTGAGACCTTAATTGATTAATCATATTCAATAAGTGATGATTGACTACAGTAGACAAAATTATTAACTAATTGTACTAATGATATAGTAATGATTGAGCATTAATACAATTGGTTAAAATGAATTGGTTAATGTAGGTTGATAGTAATCAATGCTATTAGAAGATATAGTAGTTAACAGTAGTCTTGGTTGCGATTAATGAGTAATTAATATTATTGGCTAATGTAAGAGTAATCACTGACAATTGATCTTGCCCATTCAATAAATAATTTAGTTTTATTAATCATTAAGATATTATACTTTAATTACAAGGTAATACAAATTAAGTAGAATTAAGTAACATCACATTTATTATGGTGGGGTTAATGACGGAGAAAGAAGTCGATAATTGAACAAGAATACCAATATATTAACAAAAGGCTATTTACAAATCAGTCGATTAAAGTAAAACAAAAACAAAAACAAAAATACATTAGTATCGAAGGATCGGAAAGAAGAATATTTTGACTGAATCGTGGAGGATTTATTTGACTAAAATAAATTTCTTTTTAAATTTCATTTTATGGATAGTTGTTTCTTTTTAGAAATTCACTTTTAAATATTTTAAATATTACCGTATTATTAATGATATTTATTTCCTTAGATTTATATAAAATAAATAGAAATTTCTTCTCAATATCTTTATAGACACAATATTTGTATTTATTTTGTATGCTCAAATATTAAATTATAATATGAAAAATTGGTAACATTAGTATCAAGTCAAATTTTATTGTTTTCTTAATCTTAAATTTTTATTTCTAAAATTTTTAATTTACTAAAATAACGTACTAGTTATTGTTAATTTATGATATTTTATTTCCTTATAATTTCATAAAAATTTATTATAAATCTATTATCATAATCATTTTCTTTTGATAACACTTTTCTCTTGATAAATTTTATTGTTTCTCAATCACCAATGTAGAGACCCGTGTCTAATTTTAAATTTATTTTATTGATATTGGTACATGGAATTATAATTAGATAATTTTATGAGTAATGGATTTCTTTATATATGTATGTTGGTTGTGCAGGCCTGAGTTCGTAAGCCATAGGACAAGAGTGTTGGGGGATCCGCGGTGGGTAACTTTTATGAGTAGTTACTATTTATTTTTATAGCTCACGGGGTATTAGTGTAGCTACTTATTAAATTCTAGGACTTGAGAAAGTGCTTAAGGTAGTTGATGGGGTGTAGTGTAATAACTACACTTTAAATCATAAAATGGGATCAGAGAGGATGCCGACCCCCATTTTCTTTCTTTTTCCTGCGTTTCTCTCTCTGTTTTCTCTAATCAACAAACCCTCATGCTTCAACACCAAAATCGAAGGTCAAGGCTCGTGAATCTTGCAAAAAGACAAGAAGAAAACGTGATCTACGGACAAAGGGCTACGCATCTATCCGAACAAAATTTCAATTGGTCAAATTTCGGGATTTCAACATTTTGGGGGTTTTCGTCTTCGAGGTAGGATTTATGCTAAGTGATTAAATATGGGTGTGTATATGCCTTGGTGTGCACTTAATTTGAGCTTTGGTTAGAGTTAATCAATTGATAGAGTAAGCCCTAGTTCATGTATTTGGTTATATTCACTATACACGAGGTTAGGTCAGAGATCGGTAATGTTATTCGTGGTTATGGTCGGATTTATACTAGTTTTCGCATTTTTGATCTTGATTGGTATGGGGTTTTCCTTTAAATTGGAAATTTATGCACTTTAAGTGATACTAGAACAAGAGCTAGTTGTGGACACGCACACCATGTGTTTGATGTAAAGATAGTAACTCAAATGGGCAGTTTTTATTTTATAACAGGTGAATTATTTTTACCTTGTGCAATTAGTAGGTTGAGGAAAGGGATTTGTTGATATTTGATCTTGTTTACTTGTTACATATATGTGAGTTGTTTTGAATAATTTTTGTGCTTGTGGAGACTAGACTGAGTATATTTTACATTAGTTGAAGTTGATGGATTTGGGTGAGTATTCGAGGAATTCCAGTTGATTTGGGCTTTAAGGCCAAGTATTTGAGATATTTTAGAATATGATAGTTTGTGATTTTGAGTTGGGTCACCAGAAAACTCGGGTCAATTGTGATGCCGTCGGTGAAAGTCCGTAAACCAATTCGGGTCAATTGTGATGCCGTCGGTGAAAGTTCGTAAACCAATTCGGGTCAATTGTGACGCCGTCGGTGAAAGTCCGTAAACCCGCGTGGGGTAGGTTGCTTCGTCCTTCGGGTTAGTAGCCCGTAAAGTGCATGTGCTAGAGACGTCTAGCACGGTGATTACATCGGTGAGCAACTCATATAATTTTATGTCTTGGCGTTAAGTAAATTTGATATTCGATTTGGTTGGCTATTCTATTATGAGCTTTGTTATTTTTCGTATCGATGTCTATGGGTAATTTCCTGTATTTGGGATTTGATTTGAGTTCGTGGTTTAATAGCATTCTTTTGAGCATTTGAAGGGAAGGAAAAATTGGAAACACTTGATATAATGCATAGATTATTCTATGTTGGCTTTACTTTGAATTGGGATTTTATTACTCCATTGTAAATATTGAAGGAGGAGAAAGTATGGAAAACCTTTTCAATACTTGTATATAAAAAGAGTATATTTTGTGTATCAAGCTTTGCATGTTCATATCTTTTCATTTAGCGTATTTCCTACACGAGTTGTGGCTCATGTTGTTGCAACCCAAAATTTTCAGGTTCAGAGATGGATCCGAAGGCTTAAGAATCATGGAATATGTCTTAGTCTTTTATTTAAGAGCGTAATGGAATATTTGCATATTTTTGGCTGGTTAGACTTGTAAAATTTTATTTTGGGTTGTAAGAACTTGAATTGCGAGGTACTTTATTTTGGTAATGTAAAATTGTAGATTGGGATAACGGGGCCTGGATGTGTACTAAAAATAGTGTATTTTGCAGTTTATTTGTAATAAAAGGCGGGTCGTGACAACCAAAATGTTCACTGTAATTAGAATGTAATAGAAGTAATTAGTGTGCACAAATAATGTAAACTTTTAACAAAAAATTCTAACTTTTTTACTTGATTTAGAAGAAAAACTAAACTGATATAATTGATACGTTTTATAGTAAAATGGTATTACACAGTTAGCAAAATAATATCAAGCTAGTCATTTATTAGAATATTAATATCAGACAAATTGCATAAAATATATATATTAAAGGGCCATTACCACATAAATAATATCAAATAGGGTGACAAGCTCAAAAATAATAACACTTTGACTAATTTGATAGAAAACACAAGTGAGTTACTCCCTCCGTCCCTTTTTAAGTGTCTTACTTCGTAACTCCAACTTATTAAAAAGACATCATTATTATACATTTCACATCAACTTTTTCCTCCACTCTCCCTACTTACCCATCATCATTACACTTTTACTCACTAACTTTTCAAAATAGAATATACTTTTAGGGATAAAATAGACAATACACAAACTTTTACCCACTAACTTTACAAAGTAGACACTTATTAAGAAACAGCCTAAAATAAAATACTGGACTCTTAATAAGGGACGGAGGGAGTATTTTTTTTCATTCAGACTTCTTTAAAAGCCCTAATAACTAGTTAAAACTAATTTATTATACTTAAAGAGAGTAGGAGAAGAGGTAAATGACAAGAACAAAATAAAATGCAGTCTATTAAATCATCCTTTCTCGGGCTCCTCCATATTCTCCCATTCCTCCAGCTCTTCTTCCTCAGGTTCTTTTTCCTCAGGTTCTTCTTCCGCAGGCTCCTCTTCAGGCTACAATACATCCATTGGTGGCCAAACTCCAAAGTTTTGATAGCATTCGTTCAAAGGGGAAATTGGTGGGCAAAGTAAGGGCCGCTAATCAAATGGTCAAGTATGGTATGGTGGATGTTCTTAAAGTTTTGAATCTCAGCTATCAATGCTAGGTCCATCTACAAAACGAAATATTTATTTATAATAAAGGTTTTAGTATTGCATAGTTAAATCTTTTAAATTTCTAATTTCTAACTTCTAAACTCTACTAGAGGTCTAACCTTTAAGGCTGAGGTTTTGAACCTAGGGCTCTAATATCAAATTGTAAGAGCATCTCCAATCTTGACCCATTTTAAGACCCAAACCCAAAATTTGGGTAAAATTATCAATAATTCATCTCCAATCATGACCCAAACCCTTGTCCATTTTTGGGTTTTACCCATTTTCTTCCCCAAATTTGAGACAAACTAGACTCCTCTCTCTCTCTCTCTCTCTCTCTCTCTCTCTCTCTCTCTCTCTCTCTCATTGTAGATACATATTCACACCCACAACTCATTGTATGTTCATATCTCGAAACCTAGTCCAGCCCAAGGTCTTTCGATTCGCTCCACTATGCTCTCAAGCTCAACAGTGCCGACATCTCCCTCTGCTGCAACTCATCGAAAAACGGCCCCAATGACTTCCACCTCTTCTCTTCCAACCTGCACATGAAACGTTCGGAGCTGCATTGGAGCTGCTGATATGAGGATTCTCTCTTGTCTTATTTACCTGAATGCCACTAGGTATTTAAAAAATGATAAATAGGGTCAAAATAGAATTGAACTCTTGAAACCATGGAACCCTAGCTATGGAGTTTGTGTTGAATTTTAGGTTAAATTACAATTAACCCCCACTAACTATGACCCAAAGCACTTAACCCCCTGAAACTATAAAATTTGACACTTAACCTCCTTAAACTATTGGAAATACAAACCCAGCAAACTTCTGTTTGAATTTTGTTAGGAATTGGATGGAAATTGTCTCATTCTCCCTCATTTGAAATACAGAAGACTCATTCTTGCCCTTTTATCTTCTCTCTCTATTATCCTCCTCTTCCTCGGATCAAATCCCCCATTTGAGAATCATCATCAATGCATTTAGAGCTCGATCAGTCTTCAAGATTCGTGGTGTTATAGTACACAATATGTGTTGTGTGTGCGTGTCGAGAAATTATACGAGTTTATACCTCTGCCGCTCTTGAGATCCACATCAATCGTGTCCAAATCTCCCACTTGAGCCGATATCATCGAGTCCAGATCCAAACCCAAGTGGTTTCCATTAAATTTGTCGAACTCCATATTGATTAGGGTGACGATGCCGTTTGGGGCGCCGGTTGAGGTGATGAGGCTGAGGTATCTGCTGACGAAGTTGTCGTCCTGTAAGATGATGAACGCGAGCCCGCCGCCAATGGAAGAGGGGTTGAGGTTGGAGATTGAGAAGGGGAAAAACATGGAGGAGGTGGCCGGTGCGCGGGACCTGTGTCATCGAAAGCGAAGGCTCCGCCAGCGCCAAAGTTAGAGACAACGAAGTCTGTAATTATTGTTTTTTGGTGGATTGGTGGCTGAATTAATCAAGGGTTTTTAGAGAGAGAGAGATTGTATGCCTTTCCCTTTTCTTTTTTTTTTTTGATCAGTGTATGCCTTTCCTTGTAAACAGAAATGGAAGAAAATAATTTATCAATTATCAAATCAATTCGAATCTAGCTAGAAGGGTTTTGTCAATCAAATGGGTTTCAGACATTTGGCAACCCATTTATCAGTTAAGGGCAAATTGATAACTGTGGTGGAAGTCTACTGAGTTTGCATTTCCACTAGTGTGAGGAGGTTAAGTGTCAAATTTTATAGTTTAAGGGGTTAAGTGCCTCCGGGTCATAGTTAGAGGGGGTCAATTGTAATTTATTATGAATTTTATTGATTTTGGTGGCAAAACACATTCCCCCACCTATTTTAATATTAAATTTCTGTACATCTTCTGGTGCTAGACTTTTACAAGTCATGTGTACATCTGCGTGAAAGGCTCTTATCTTAGCGGTTATTTGGATACTAAGGCAAATCTAGAAGAATCTAGCAAATCTAGAATATCTAAGTAAATCTAGATAAAATCAAGATCATATCTAATTGGATTTTGTCATTAATGAAAGGATATGGTTTAGATTCATATCTATCCAAATTTAGAGCATATCTTTCATATCTATCCAAATCTAGAGCATATCTATCCATATTTAAGTAGATTTGGTCATTAATGAAAAGATTTGATTTGGATTCTCTCTTGCCTATATAAAGCTTGCTTGAGTGAAGCAATCCAAGCTAAGAAACCCAAGAGCAATTCTAAGACTTCTCCAAATCACTTAGCCTTCCATACTCAATTCTCCCTTCCATCTTTGTTCTCTAAGAAACTAGTCGGTGTGAGAGTCTTGGGCAAAGTGTAAGGGTGTTTTATTGTGGAGCTTTTGATTCTCCTACTTGTGCAGAGTAGGTCCGAACCATACGATAAATTATCGGGCTATTATATCCTGGAGGGGACAAGTCAAAGATTTTCTACTGCACCAGTTTATTACCGTAGAGGGCTTGAATCTCCTTAAAGAGAGCGAGATTTCCACGACTCAGCCTGTTAATTTGTCCATTATAATTTTGTTCTTTGCTGTAAATTATTGTAATATCACCAACAATTTTAAGCTTCATATATGTAGCATGTGTACATAGCAAATTTCCAAACAGCATACTGGTCCAAGTTTTTATATGATTTTTCAATCTTAAACTTCCAATTAGGTATTGGTTCCTTCGCAAGATAGAAAGTACAATTAAAGCTTGTTCTTTTGCCGCTGGAATCACTCAAAACCGTTGGAAATTTGATTATAGTGATTTTTCCAAGTTGGACTGCTCTGTGAGCTATAATCGGTTTGCCTTCTTATGATGAATCTATTTGGTGTTTTGATTTTCAATATCATTTTGAGAATACTTTTGTGAGTTAGCCATCTCTAAGTCCTAGTCTTGTTCTTCTCGGATCTCAATTGAATTAGTTATGATTTGTTTGGATTGAATTGAACTTAAATATTTCTAGGATATTATATTGAGCATGAATAGGATTATTTAGCGTTGTCTAAACATGTTTCTATTTGATTGAATGTTATAGGAAGTTCGAGTCATCACGTGGATCAAGATGAATGATTGACCTAATACCTAAATTACATGGTTTTATCCAAAATCTTGAACAACAAGCTCGATCACCTTGTAGACACAAAAGAACAAAATAAACATAAAGTAACATAGATAAATGACTAACAAATGTAGTTTAGAGGGCCAAAATATCAATATTTCGACACTTATCAGTTAATCATTTTGGGCAAATAGCCACCATTGTATTTAAACTAATTTTGCAAAATCATGGTAGATTTATTGAATTACCGTAACGTTTACCATGTCCAAATAGTGTGGAAGTTTGTGATGAATTGACGAACTAGACATTTTACCATTAATTCTATTTGTTTGAATATAAACGAAGGTTTATTTGATTAAGTTTAGTGATTAGCGTGGATACTATTTTGATTAAATTTTAAAGGAATTGGTTATGTTATCAGTTGCAGTAGATATCCACCATTGTATTTATACTGGTGTTTTGAAATCATGGTAGATTTATCGTAATGTTACCAATATGTAAATAGTTTGGATTTTGTGATAACTTGATAAATGGGATATTTTACCATAAAATGTGTTTGTTTGAATGCATCGTGCATGCTTGTTTCATTAAGTTTTGAGTTTAGCATGAATAGGGATGGCAATCGGGGCATTTGGGGCAGATATGGAGAATTTATTATCTGATACCCGAAACCAAACCCCTACCCATATCCGCCCCAATACCCAAATGGAGAGAGCAAGAAGAAACCATAACTGAACCATTTGGGGTTTGGGTAATCCCCAAACCATTCGAGTACCCGAACCAAATGACAACTGCTGTGGGTGGATCTAAAAATTTTGTTCAATATCAAGTTCTTGGGGTGGGTTCTGATCGATGAGAGAAGAAAGATGGAGTAACAAAGAGAGAGAGAGAGAGAGAGAGAGAGAGAGAGAGTGAGAGATAGGGGGGAGTACGTATGTTTTGACGTCGCCGGAGCGGCCGATCTCCGGAGCCTTCGATCTGTGTGTTCAACTGAATATTTTGCTTGACGACATTGGAGAGGTGGGTGGGGGTGTCTCATGTCTGTCTGTGTGTGTGTGTGTGTGTGTGAGAGAGAGAGAGAGAGAGAGAGAGAAGGGACGACGACAATGAGCGGCGGTGAGGCTGCGAAGGGTTGTCTACAACGCAGAAGAGAGGAAGGGGGGTTTGACTGTTTGAGGTGCGAATGTGCAGCTGTCAATTGTAACCCTAATTATAAATAAAGAGTTATCACACTTCAGGCCCTTAAACCTTAACACATGCAACAATTTCGTCCCTAAATTTCTAGACATATGCACTTCGACCGCTAGACTCCTACATATATATATATATATATATACGGGACGGTTCAATGGACACCCAAAAAAAACACCTAAAAAAACACCCTAAATCTCAATCTCACATTTCCCGATCAAATTTTTATGATCTGAACCGTTCAATGCGTGCAGAATGTGATTTTAAGTGTGCCCTCAAGAAATTAGCAAAAAAAATGACCAGAAAAGGCTTGATTTGAGCAGTTTTTATTTGAACCGTTCAATAAAAAACTGTTCGAAACTGTTTGGATCAAGCCCTTCCCGGTCATTTTTTTTGCTAATTTCTCATGGGTACCCTTAAAATCACGTTCTGATCACATTGAGCGGCTCGGATCATCAAAATTTGATCGGGAACTATGAGGTGTTTTTTTAGGTATTTTTTTAGGGTGTCCACGGAACCGCCCCGATATATATATATATATCGGTTCGGTTCGGTTCGGGGATCTGCCAAACCATACCCGAACCGATACCCATTCGGTTATCCAAGGCCTCAACCATACCCATACCCATGGGGAATTTTTTGGTTATCGTTCGGGGAAAAATTTCGGTTACGGTTCGGGTACCTATTGGTTTGGTTCACTTTACCATCCCTGAGCATGAATACTATTTTGATTCAATTTTATAGGAATTAATTATGCTAATTTACCAAGATGGCAAATAGTTCTACCATGAAGAAAAAAGTTGAATACGATTAATGTACCAAGAATTACAATGCTAATGAGTAAGATTAATTTGGTTCGATGTTGTAACTAGCAAATTGTTTCACTTGTAGATTTGTATTGCCCTACCGCGGTGGCAAGTGAATTGATCGTGGTGTGTCGACGTACTGACAAGTTTGCTGCAATCCATATAAATCGATGATGGGAATTGTCGGCCAGGAGGTCTGAAAAATGTGACAGGAGGGTTGGTGTGAGTGAAGGATTCCGATAGATATTTACGGACTTGAATAACACTAAGTAAGCCCTTTTATGTGCGATAATTGTGGGAATTTTGTTTTGGGTATTCCTAATGATGTTTTTTACATAACTAAATAAGTGCTTTTAGCTTGGGCAAATTTCACTGACCTCCCCTGAGGTTTCTGACACGGACAGAAACCTCCCCTGAGGTTTCTGAAATGACACTGACCTCCCCTCCTTTACCTGACAATACCAATGGATCCCCCCTCCGTTAGCTGAACGTTAGAAACGGATGGAAAATGTGATTTCGGTCCCTAATTTAATTTTGTTTTTGTTTTATTTTTCAATTATTACCCTACTTTTTTCACCGAGAAATTATTCGTTGTCCCAAGGGCAATACGTAGACTTAGCCAAGTGGTACCTCCCACCAATAAAAATTCGCCCCACTGACACTATTATTCTCTCTCCAGACACAGTTTTCTCTCAAAAATCAAGTATTCCAAATTACAATCCGTTTGAATGGGTGAGAAGATTTTATTTTATTTATCATTTAATTTTAAAGGGTCATAATTAAATTTTGACTATAAGGCTCTCATTGATTAGCCCTAAGAAAATCGTAGAATCAAATATTTTTTAGGACTAACCAACGAGAGTCCTAAAGTCAAAATTTAATTATGACCCTTTAAAATTAAATGATCAGAAAAATAAAATCTTCTCACCCATTCAAACGGATTGAAATTTGGAACACTTAATTTTTCAACCATATTTTTTAATATATAAACTACAGGTTGAAAAATTAAGTGTTCCAAATTTCAATCCGTTTGAACCGATAGAAAGATTTTAGTTTTCTGATCATTTTATCCTAAATGGTCGTAATTAAATTTTGACTATAGGGCTCTCGTTGATTAATCCTAAGAAAATCGTAGAATCAAATATATCTTAGGACTAACCAACGAGAGTTCTAGAGTCAAAATTTAATTATGACCAATTAGAATTAAATGATAAAAAAAATAAAATCTTCTTACCCATTCAAACGGATTGTAATTTGGAACACTTGATTTTTGAGAGAAAGTTGTGTCCGAAGAGAGAAGAATCGTGTGTCAGTGGGGCGAATTTTTATTGGTGGGAGGCACCACCTGGCTAAGTCCACGTGTTGCCCTTGGGGCAACGAATAATTTCTCGGTGAAAAAAGTAGGGTAATAATTGAAAAATAAAACAAAAACAAAAACAAAATTAAATTAGGGACCGAAATCACTTTTTCCATCCGTTTCTAACGTTCAGCTAACGGAGGGGGGATCCATTGGTATTGTCAGGTAAAGGAGGGGAGGTCAGTGTCATTTCAGAAACCTCAGGGGAGGTTTCTGTCCGTGTCAGAAACCTCAGGGGAGGTCAGTGAAATTTGCCCTTTTAGCTTTTAGGCACGGTAGTTGTACGAAATACTAACGTTTCGGGTATAAATTAATGATGAATAATGATTTATGGTTCATTCAATTTGAAATTTACCACGTCATATATTTTCTTGTTCTTTGACAATATAGTACATTCGGTCTAGAAGAAACACAAAACAAAAGTATGTACATTTCAATTCCCCCTCGTGCCTTGACATACCAAAGTCTTGCACATAACACAATTCAACCACTTTTACATCTTAGAATTACACATTCCACCACAATGATTTCACAGGTCGAAAAAACGGACCTGCCCTTGTTAAGATGCATAAAAAAGTCCTATCTAAACGTTTACAATTTCTTTAGGCTGGATCTGCTCAAAGTCGAAAACCTCAAACATAAGGCGTCTCACATCTGGCTTCCCATATACAGTGTATGAGAGCCCGTGGATGGCCTGTTGGACGGAAGTGGTGGCTGGGTTCCTCAGTCTTCGATTGTGTTCAAACGCATCTTGAACCTGTTCACTATAAATAATGAAGCGGTGTAGATTTTTCTCCCTCAAGTATTTCCCACAAAATTTGTTCATCAGAAGACGCCGATGCTTCTCTTGCAACCATCTCCCGGGTGCATCAAGATGCTTCATGAGCAACCTCTCCGCCATCACAAGATCCTGCAAAAATAATAAGAAACAACCCTTAGAATTGGTTTCAGTAGAATCTCTTTTTCCCTTTAATTTTTTCTTCCGAACTATTGAACAAATTGTGATAAAGTTACCTGGATCTTTTGGCCGACATATTCTAATCTCTCGAAGCAAAATCGGGGATGCTCAAACTTATGTTTTGATGGGTGCAAGAAACATAGCTGCATATACAGTGTTCACAGAATAATATGTAAATAAGCACATATCTGGTTATAGACACAAATTAGTTACGATGGAAGTTCTCCAACACAAGCAGTCAATACAGTTTGTATGCGCAAACATACACAGAGACAAACTCACAATTTGCAAGTACGGACATAGGAGAATGCTGGTTTTGAAGGGATAGTTGCAACGAGACCGAGAGCCAATTGAACTTCACAATAATGAAGTAAATATTATGCTAGCCTCAGAACCGGTGGAATATATACAGATAAAGATCCTAAAAGCCATATCCAACTTCATATTCATTCAGGTTATGGTCTACAAAGTCCAATCCCGAACCGAGCATAAGATGGTTCTATAATGTTACAGACGAGGTTGATATTAAGCACAAACTTGAGGTCCTAACGAAGCTTATAAGCCTAAACAGAAAAGGTGAATGGTTCACATTAAACCTACTTGTGAAGTTCTTTAAGTTATACATTTTTGTTAGGTGTTAATGCACGGAACAATTGTAATGCAGTGAAGCACTATTCAGTGTAAAAGAACTTCTCATTTACTTCATCTTTCTAGGCCAGTGGAATTTAGTCCAAAGTCAGAAACCAATATCTGTATCAACTCTAAAGTGTTGGTCAATCAAATCAAAAATGATAACAAGATAGGGACTACTATACCTGCAACCCAAGACCAAGTTCAATGTTCCTGGCTTCGGTAATATCTTGAATTCTATCAGTCATTGCTAAGGGATACCCCAATGTCCGCATAACTTGGGGTCTGCTATCATAATCCCATATATTTCCTCTGAAGCGATGCATGCCTGGAGGGACGCAAGCTCTGAAAAGCCTTGGGTGTGTGAAAAGAGTATCTTCTGGGGGCTGAACAATTGAAACAAAACAAGCATTAGCTAATAAACAGAGACAGTGCGCATGCAAATCATAAACGCCCTTCAAGATTTCAAAGCTTTTTTCTTTTTTCGAAGAGAGAACAGTCTCAAAAACGCCTAAGGGGGGCAAAACCTGTACACTTGAAAGGCAGCGATGCCAGGAAACTATAGACAAATCTCCTTAAACAGCACAAAAGACAACATAGAGAAAGGACCCTCCCCTAAAAAAAAAATAAGTACAGTACCCATTACTGGGTGTCTGAAAGGGGTAGACTAGGTACACACCTAACATTTGCCATAAAATGGCCAAAGTGGTCCTAATAATCAAACCCACAACCTTGAGGTTAGTAAGCACAGATCCCCTCTCGACAAAAAAGTATAGAGGAAGGAGTAGAGATCCCTCAAGACAACACGGAGGAAGCTCGACATACCTAATGGATCTCCGATTGCCGAATTTGCTGCCCAGCTTTGTAGGGAAACCAAACCCCCGCATCCTAGACGATCTCCAACCAAACCTACACAACCACTGAAGTACAAAAACACTAGAAACGGAGCTCCACAACTATTCCAAAGCGGGACAATCGAGGATTCTCACATGGTTGATGACACACGCAACCCTGAGCAGTCAACGACTTACATCCCCTCCAAAGGTTGTCAATCGTTAAGATAAACAGGAGAGGTGCCATCCAAGCAGAAAACCTTCCTAAGAAAAACCTTATTTGCCCAATCCATGCATGAATGAGGCTACCCAGATTGCTCCACTCCAGACAAAATAAAAAAGAAAACCATAACCTGAATGAACTCGGTGAATGACTCTTCCCTGACCTCTCCCACACTTTCTTTCCACAACTCTTCTCTAAGAGCTCCCATCTCCAACCAAACCTCCTTCCCAATAGACTCCGTAGTTTTTTCATTAAACAAGATACATCATACATCTATGTTAAGTTATCCATGGACCATACAATACTATATTTCGCTTCTATTCTATTACATTTTTACTCTAGACGACTAATTCTAGAATACAAAAAAGAAACAACCTCACGATGGATGATAAATTAAAACAAATAAACCCAAAGTTAAATGATTATGTGTTGCAACAAATATCATCTATCCACGTATACAGTATACAAGTATACTGAAATTTTTACACAAACTTAAAAGCACATGACCATTGATCCTTATATTTCAAGTTAAGAAAAAGTTTGTTCTTCAAAAGACATAATAAATCTTATAGTTTCATAGACACTAGTACGTGCCCACAAGTGATACAAAAAAATGAGTTCCTCGCTTAGATCATGCGCTAAAAGATCCAAGTGTGTCCCAAATACAACACTACTACGAGCATAGAAAATTACTTCTCAAGACATGAAACAAAAATTTCAAAATTATTCAACCCTAAGCTAATAATTAGTCAAAGGTAAGTGATTATTTAAGTCAAAAGCATGTTAATTGAATTTCAGAACAATTTGATTTTATTGACCTCTGTGTGAAGGTAATAATACAACCCTAAATGATAGAATAGCATCAAGCCATCATCTATGCATAACCACATAAGTTTATTGTTCACAATGCTTACCTTCTCCAATTTGTTTAGACTGGCTTAGCTTAATAAGCTTTAAAAAACCAAATACAAACAATCTATAGGTGGCACTATATTTATTTTTGATCCGTTAAATGTACATGATGTTTCTTCCTAAAATGCAAAAATATGTTTTTTTTTTCGAGCACCAAATAAATGGGTTTAGCACAACTGATACTACTGTGGAAAGAACGTGCAATACTATGCTTGCCTTATATGCAGCAACATCTTGCCAGTTAAGTTTTCTGCCTTCAAATTCCACAGAGACATAGTCTACGTCTTCAAGCTGTCTCCTTTCTCTAGGCTGACAGTCTTCAGCTTCTGGATCCATTCCAAATACTTCAAAAAGAACACGGTATACTTCCGGCATACCATAACAGAGATATATTGCCCCAAACAAAGCCCAGAACACAGATCTGCCCATAAAACAATGGATTTGGTATTGGTGATCGATAGACATTTTATTTTGTGTGATAAATAAGGTGCCGTTTCAACATAAAACTGAAGCGAGGTGAGGTTAAAGAAAATTCAAAAGTACCAGAGAATCTACACAAATTTATTTAATTTTTTCTTCATGAGGAAATTAGGTAATATGAGGCAAAGAAATTACAAAATAAAGGCGACTCGAACCCAAACTGAAAGGAGATGCAACAAATCAATTGAGCATGAATTTTAAACAGATAAATCTAGAACACAGAGAGATGACCTAATTTCACATAAGCAAACATATGGCATTATGGGTCTATTGCATAAGTGTTTTGGTTTTAATTACGCAAGAAAAGAAAAGAATCTGGGGGCATTAACAAGTGCTCTAAAGGTTCCAGGTTTGATGGATTAGAAAAGCTTAAAGTTGTTCAGGGCTTATAAGTCTTTGGTTGTAGGAATTCAGGGAAATAATGCTGAAACTTAAAGCAACCTCTCGTAGGCATTGCATATAAGATTGCAAAGTAGGATTAGAGTTACTACTTCTCTATTGTTTCTTCTTTGCATTATGTGCCATTTCCCTAACCAAACTAAGTTGACCACTCTTTCCAGTCTATAGAAGACATAAAGCCCACTTGTTTACTCCATTACACTTCAACATTATCCGTCTCATTTAGCAATTAGAAACTCCATTTCAGACTAAAGTTCAGTTTGCAGGATTGGAATAGCCCTTCAAACCCTCCAAATCCTTTTCTTCATGTTCCCAGAAATCAATCCTATTTTTCTTCACAAATACTAAGCAGCTCTCTGCCAAAATTCTAACCATCATATCCATATTAACTGTTCATAACCCCGTGGTGTACTACATCGGTTTCATCTATTTTGTCGTTGTTGGAGCGTAAAAGCAACTTTTTGAACGAGGACAGGAAACCATTATCAGACCAAAAAAATGAATGTCCTAGGAAGACATATACTGTCATCTTTGTGACCTAGAGATATTCATGCATGTTACAAGACGTACTCAAATAATCTTCATTGGGCTTAATCATGGAAAAAACCTGCTAAAAAAGTATTTCCATCTTTCAATGGCAGGGATCACTAAACAGGCTCCAAAACCAGGTATCAATCATGCATAAAGCACCCATGTTGAAGGTTGGTGTATGGCGGGGGTGCGAAGGCTACCCCCCAAGGCCCAACTTTGCCAGGGAGTAGAGATCCCCACACATTGCGCTTAATACCTTCTTTTTTTCTTTCTAAAATTGGTGCATAGTACCTATGTATGTAGCCCTTATAGATTGTATTGCCAATCCCCAATGTTTTAAAAGTATTCAAAAAGGACCTGGTACAATAAAAATTCCAAACTTCTCATATTGGGTTGTGGGCCGTAATCATTCTTTTAGTTCTAAGTTTTAAATCAGCAGAAGAAAATTAACCTGAAATTCTAGTTGGCCTGCCTTTACCCACCAAATAAAAGCCCCAAAAGTATATTAGGATTCCGTAAGGAAAACAAAACAGTTCACAGTTCTTGGAAACTAAAGTCTTGCACCCCCTAAACTACATTTTGGGCCAGCCCCTGAAAGCACCATAGTTCTAGTGGCTGCGTATTCCACTGTTAAACCTCAACTGTAACATTTCCAAACCCACTCTAAATCCAAACCTGCAATCCACTGCTTTCTTCACTCAAGCAAAATGTCTACATATCAGCTATCAGCCAGAGGATACTTTATGAAGCATATCCCCAAAGAAGCTCAAACTTAATCCCACCCTTCAATATGATAAAGACCAATATTCGCGTGTTGATGGCCTAGTCCAGTTAATACTTTTCCACAAATCGAATCTCATGTAAAGAAGTTTCTTCCAAAGCTCTGCTTAAAGATGACTGAATTCTGTATCTGGGATAACATCTTTCATTAAAAACAGCAGGTTTACATGGTTTGATGATCACCATCACTAAACACTTTCCAGTCTCATTGGAGAAGGGCTGAAATAGTGAAATGATGTCCACATAAAAAGTAGGACCTGGGAGACGTGGGTGATGACGAGAAGAAAGGATTGTTTTAGTGATACCAACCTTAGTAAGAGCATTTAATTAGACTATAAACCAGCAAGAAGCATACAGTATTAACAAGTACAAAAAATGCCAAAGTCCAACGGGCCATGGGGGCATAAGCTTAGAAGGCATGTACAGAATATCAAATCTGTAAAGGACATGACAACACATATCTCCAAAAATCTAGATGTCCCGAGGAAAGAACCCTGAACCAAGAAAGTGAGGACAAGACATTAACAGCTGGCAACTACACCCACTAGGATGTCCCTTGCATTCCCCAAATTCAAAGCTTCAAACTACTACAGAATAAGCACTTTGTAACACCTCACCCCACCCTAATCTCAATTGGGTCTTGCTAACCACTGCCTAGCCAATGGATAATAACACAATGCCCAATAAGTTAGGATTTCGATACACACCACACGACTATCAACACACCGACGGATACTAATATAGTTTTCGGATATCGATGCACTTTTTAAACATTATTCACCGCCAAATAGGCAGTTGCTAGCGTTTTCCATTTCAATTTTCTCAATATACAAAGTCCAATCTATTACCCAGGAACTTCAACCATTTGACAGTAAGAATAAAGCACTCGACAGGGCATCAGAACAATGTAAATGTAGACGCCCCATTATCATACTTCTCAAGTATAACTGAAACCGAGTATTGCAGCCAATAACTATGATGCGTGCTAGCAATGTCATAGTCTGTAAAATACTGTCAAGTTTCACGTAATCTGCCAAGCTTTAATTAGTTTTCCAACAAAGAGGATTGTAGGCACCTACTAATTTTTTTCAAGGGCTTAGTGAGCACATTATAACAACATATAACGAAGCTAAAATGAAAACTGTACACCTATTCCACTGGAAAACAAATCCCAATTGCAAACCAATACTAGAAACTTACTTCACCGGCGGTTCACGTTCCTTTCGTACCAACTTATCCATGTTATCAAAAGGAAAGATCAAATTCTGCAAGCTAGCGGCTTTAATCCACTTGGAAAGAAACCTCTTCCCAATCAAAGCATAAACCCTCTCCCTCATCGGACCAGGCGACTCCCTCGGATACCTCTGCAAGAAAAACTCAGCAAGTGCCTGCTCAAGCACATACTGTCCCAGAAACCACAACCTAGAATGGCCCGACCTAATGTGCCTCGTTTTCGTCCTCTCACAATACGGATGCTGAAAAGCCAAGTACAACAATGTATCGAGTTGCTTAGCTGGATTATCATCCCCTAATCCTTCAGAGGGCTCCAAGGGGTACCCAAGTGCCTGCTTGGCTTCCAAAAGGTACTCTTCCATCCATGTCTTATCAGCATTGGTAAATCGCGAAGAGGGTAAACAAGAACTCAACAAAGGAAATGACTTGAGGGACAATTGGGGGCTGTTGAGGAATCTTTCTGCTAACTTTTTGTCATCTAATGGAGGCTTAAGTATGTACCTCTTGGGGGGTACTCTTTTCTTGGGAGATATAACCTTTTTACGCTCGGCGAGCTCCTTGAGGAGTCTCTGTGGGCTGTTTTGGGGGAGTTCTTGAGGGTCTACGGCTACGGCTGAAACACGAAAAATCTGGCAGTTGGGTTTCTTAAATATGGGGTTTTTGAAGTGGGTTTGGATAGGGAAAGTGGGAAATGAGGAAGAGGAAGAGAAAGAGAGGTCAGGTGTGAAGTGGGTTGAGCAGGGTTTTGGGAGGGGTTTGAACGGCGAACAAAGCTCCATTGATTGATGAAGAAACTGGTGGTGAGAAAATGGGTATGGGTGAGAGGTGAAGAAATTAACATTAAGATTTGGAAGTGACTAAAGATGGGTTCTTTTTAGGGTTTGGGGTGAATACAGAGGCCATTCGTGGAGGGTTTTGTGTATGGGGTTTGGGAGGAGCAGGGATGAGGTGCAGAGGTTTGGACGATTGAGATGAGTATCTTGTGAGGACACCAATGCATCAACACCACCAGTGGGTGATGTAGATTTCTACTCTCAGACTCTCAGTTTATGTTTAGTGTGGTTTTCACTTACACCCCCCTTTACTTTGAATAAATCTCGGAGACACCCTATCATTTATTATATTTATACACATTTACACTCCTGTAGTGACTGTAGTCTATTAACCATTGTAGGACTGTTAGTAATTCCGTTAGGATTAACGGGCAAATAAGTTTTTTTCCTGTTGGAGTGTTGGTAGCATTTTTTTTCCTAACTATATGCTTCTAAAATTCATATATTGATCATCGAAACCATTTATAGGCTATTCAAAGCTTCCTTGGCAAAAGAAAAAAACAACCATTTTGCACATTTTTTTTATTTTATATATAGACCTAGTGTAAAAGCATATTGCAGTTGAAAACCATAAAAATTTCCAAATGGTCAGTCGATGACTTAGATATATGAGGACATGGAATTATATGCTGGATAAGGAGATAATAGCACAAAACAAATTAATCAGAAAGATGGTAATTTGAATGGGTCAAAGAAAAGGAATGGTTTGTATTGTAGGACTGTTTTTTTTTTTTTTTCATCAAAAAATAGGATATTAGTATTTGTTAAATTACTATGAGGGCTGATCTCTTATTCATTAGAGTCGAACCATAGACTCCAAGCTCCATTGGAGCGCTATACGACTATTAGGGCCAAACCCAAAGGTCCTTGTAGAACTCTTCTATATGTTTGAAAAGAAAAGTTCCAATGTTTGCTTTGGCTTCGAACAAAGTTGGTAAAACTTTTGGTTCGTATTAACTGTAAGTCTGTAACTTATCAGAAGTTCGGGAAGTTCTAAAAATAGCCTGCCAAGTAACCCTTATGTTGCCACTTTGAACTCAAGTTGATTATCAAAAGAAAAGACTTCAACTAGTGTTACCAGTTGATTAATCTATAGGATCTTAGAATATAAAGTTATTTGCACAATCCTCAAAAATATAATGAAGACTTGAACTCTTTAAGGGTTCGTTTGATTAGGAAGAATAATACAATAGAGAAGGGAAATAATAGAAAGAAAACTGAAAGTAAAGAAAATTTATTTTGTTGCATGTGTTTGGCTATGATGAAACTTTTGTTGAAATTTGTAGGTTAGGGTTCCGCCGAGAATTGCTTACGTGTGGATCTCACGTGAGGTGGAGAGGTGCGATTGGTCGATAGTTAGTAAGAGGAAAAGAGGAGCAATCTTGTGGGGTGAGGGAAGGAGCAAGAGGTACGGGGAAGACGAAGGCAGCGTGTTCCTTGTTTCCTTCCGCGGGACTAACGTCTGGCCTTTTCTGGACTAAATGGATGAGGTCACCTTTTCTCTGGGGAAGAATATTCTCCTTCCTCAAATTCAGTACTCACACACTCTCTCTCTTCAGAGAAAAGTCAGCTATGTCAAATCAGGGGGAATTTCAAGGGTATTTATAGGGCACCTGGGCCTTGGTCAAAGGCCCAAGACGGCGCTCCCATGGAAACCCAACACGTGTCCCTCCTATACCTCTGGGTCTTGGGGAAACTTGTCCTCCCGCGGGCTTTTTTTCCACGGGAGAGCTCGATTCTCCGCAACGCGACCTCCATCCCAAGCCACCAAGCCACAAAAAAGAAACTCCCCCATTCCCGCTAGAGCAAGGTCGCGACCCACGGCGATCGTACTCCCACCACGGAACTTCTTCTGGACCCTGCCTTATGGCCCGGAAGAAACTCTAGGGATCAAATCTTCCCTTGTAAATTGGTAAACTTCATCGATCCGCGAGACTTCACTTGTGATTATCTGCAATTGACGTCATCTCACGGTTCACTTTTCCTTTTCCGCAAAGAAGGTTGACTTCTGCGGGAATTACAACTTCCACGGGCCTTGCCTTACATTTTCATACACGTACGTCCCCTTTTCAAATCAGACGGTCAAACCTCCCTTTTTAGGTTAAGGTTTGACTGACGCCTCTTTTCCGCGCGGACTATACTGCCACGTGTCCGCTACTAATTGGAGGGTCAAATAGTCTCCTCCAATCAAGAGTCAATGATTTTGACCACACCTACAAAATTTTTTATGCTTTGTTTGGATTGAGATTTGAAAAGTATTTTTGAAAAATAGTAGGGGTAATGAGTGGAGAGAGATAGAGAGAGAAATGTGGAAAGTAGGGGGAATTTTTTGAAAAATTCTTTTTGAATCGCGAAGTGAACAAGGCATATCCATCATAGAATTTGGTTACAATGAAAGTCACAAGAAAATACGTGTAGTTACCGAAATTGACGCCTTACATATTTGAAACGTGACGACTTCCTTAATTGGAAGAAAATGAAAAGGGAGGAAAAATTTTAAATTCCTTTTAGAGGAAACCATTTTCATTAGAAAGTTGAAATTTTATTGTGTTTTTTGCAAGAGAGAGAGAGAGAGAAAAAAAAAAAAAAAAGAAGAAGACTTCATATGCATTAATGGCTTGTACACGATCCTTCAGTTTCATGCACTGTCACATTCTCTTTCTAAAAGCCACAAAATAGGGCTAGCCATCCCAAAATTTGGCCAATTCTCCTTTATATACTTGGTATGGATCATACACTATTTGCATTTGAGCTACAAATGCACATATCAGTTGGACTGCAGCATATAAGACTTGCTTAACAACATACAAAAGGTGAACCTGATAAAAAAAAACAAAACGGTTTTAAGAGACCTAAGATGTGATGAAATATTTCATTGCACCAAGGACACCGTCCTTTCTAGCTTGGGTTACAAAATTGTGAGTTGAATGTGCCAGAAACTCATCCCATCATCTGGATGATAGAGTGAGAGAAATGGGAAGTGGGGGCGAGAGAGAATAAAAGAAACAATAGTGATTTGGACAACCCCAAACTTGTGAAACCTTGGAGTATTGTCACAAAGGAAACTAATAAGAAAGGATAGTCGAATAATGAACACGAAGTACAGTACTAAAGCGGATGCCATTGAATAAAATTGTGTGCAGGTCCTGGTTTTGCTGCACAATGTTCTAAAAGTCGTTAGGCGCTAGTCAGGCGGAAAAAGGGTATTTAGCGCCTCGGCAGTGCCTAGTTGACCACCTAGCACCTATGTGCCAATTAGTAGCTGCCTAATCTAGGCGTTGGACCCACGCCTAGGAAGGGACTAGTTGGCCTAGGTAGCCGACTTTTAGAACAATGGTTTTGCAGAGTGGCACCTGTCAAGAGTTGCTTATAACATCATTGAAGACTCATAATGAAGTGGTGATACACATTGCCACAAAGACTAAAAGAGATCCCATTGCTCAAACAGGAAAAAAGAAATGATGTACTGATACAGACAACTAGCGTTTAATTAGCTCCTCCAAAACTCAAAAACTTGTTGGATGCAAAATAAGGGTACAAATCAGTATTCAAACTAAGAAGCAGCAGAAAGGGGGATTGGCTTCACAGCACTTTGGATTCTCTGGAACGCTGTCCTCACTCTTTCCCTAAGACCTTCGTTTTCGCTCTCAACGTCCCCACTCTGTTTATCAAGATGCGCCACATTCCCATCGACGCTTATCAGCAATTTACCATTCTCTCCCTGCTTCACGTCTCCAAAAAGGGAAACAAGCAAAGCATGGCATATCTTTTCAAACTTCTTCTTGTTTTCTTCCTCGTTTATCCCAGGTTCCGGCTCTTCAACTATTTTAGGCATCTCCCGGCTCACATTCAAGACCAAAGCCACAATCGAGTCAGACACCATGTCGCTAATGGGGTCTGCATTCCAATGCACAGAGATATGCTTATCCGATTCCTGCTTCACCGTAACTCTATCGTGAACTCGCAAAGTCAAAACCCCAGACTCCTCATCCGTTGAAGAGTCTACACTCTCGTATATCTGCTGAAGTCTGTATTTGATCACACCAAAGGCACCAGAGTAAGGGATGGTCATCCTCTGAATGATATTCGCGGTGGATAGCTGAGAGAAGGTGTGCAGATCATCTGGCCCCATGATCTGATAAGTGAAACCCTTCTTCACCAATAAGCCGCTGACGGTTTCACCAATTTCTGGGACCCTTTCTGCAAGTTTTCCAATCGTTTTCGCCATTTTGTCTGAGTTGAAGTACATTTCAACAGACTGGCAGTTCTTAGGGGAAATAATTTTGGTGTTTCCATCGGCAAACAAGGTAATAAGCTTCTGCTTTAGCCTCCCCATCTCATTCGCTTCTCCATGAACAAGAATTATGTTAGGCGGCATGAGTTCCTTCAGGAATGCACTCGTCTGAGCGTAATCTGCGTGAGCTGAGAAGGAGATGTAGTGAACCTGCATATTAAGAGGAGCTGTCAAACCGTTCATCAGGGTAACTTCTTTGGGTTCATTGATAATGGTTTTCGCTAAAGTTCCCTCCACAACATATCCAGGAATAACACAAGCATTTTTCTTATCTGTACACCACTTATCAAATAGCTGTCGAGATAGCCCACTTTGGAGCGCACTCGGACTCGCCATCACCACCGATGGTCCAACATCATTAAAATTCTCGATACTCTTCAAAGGTGAAATGTGCTTGAAATCAAACGGGTTTGAATTTGCAAATTGGTTCCTGATCCTCTCGTTCATGGCATTTATATAGGTCTGGTAAACCGCCATGCATCTTTTGGCCAGTGGGGAGGCATAATAGATGGGAATGTTGTGGAGCTCCGGATGGTTCGACCAATACTCATCGAGGATCAAAAGAAGTTCTTGGGCCCGACCAAGAGCAAATGCAGGAATTAGGACTCGACCACCTTGGGAAATGGTGGAGTGGATAACATCAGTGAATCGCTTCTCTCTGATGTGTCGTGGTTGGTGGAGCTGAACGCCGTATGTGGATTCGATGATGCAAATGTCAGGTGAAAATTGAGGAAGTTCGGCAGCACGAAGATGACGATCCTCTTCGCGTGAGTAGTCTCCGGTGTAGAGGACTCGGACACCTGCAATGTCTACCATAAACATGGCGGCACCAAGGACGTGGCCAGCAGTGTAACACCAGAAACGGATACCGTTAACTTCTAAGGTCTGATGAAAGTCTATAACCTGCAAAGGGAGATTCTATGTCAAATACGAACTGTTGACAATTAAGTTCCAGGTTGATAATCAATTTATTTTTCAGGAAACCACAATTCCAAACAAACAATAACTCTATGATTGAATGCTCCTCAATACCATAAGGCACTCATGATCAACAGGGCAACTAGCAGGGTGATTTTAATTTGTAAACACCAGTCGCCAAGGATATAGTGATATCAAAGGAGGCCATTTTTCTCCATTGATTATAGACATTAGACCAATTAACTTGCTATGTTTGCTGAATGATCCCTACTGCCCATATATTTGGTCTACAAGAACTGATGAGACCAAGGGGACAAAAGACGAGTGATAGTCGATTCAGAGAAGGCTATACCTGCAGTGACAAGTTTGTGTGTCCAGTAGAACTCCCAACCAGAACTTGAAACCAAGAAACCGAAAGAAGACAGGAAAGGAAGCTATAGGGAGTGACCTTATAATACAAAAAAGAGAGCAGAACTTGGGACAGCTGACGATGTAGTTTCACATATCTAAACTTTTAAGCTTTGAAGTAAAAATAATGCAGTTCTGACCTCATACAATAACAAAAAACCTGATTGAAGATGTCAAACTAGTTAGGGTAGAGACAATAGCAATAAATGTTCAAGATATTCCACATGCATGTAGATCACCATCAGCATTTTCCAGTACAAAGTGGAGGTTATCATGCAACAAGTAGATAAAATGAAATAACTTATTAAGAGGTCCTATTCAAGAAGGGAAAAAACATAGAAGATTTGAGATATAGTATATAGGTAAATTTTCTGAATTAGAGTTAGTAAATATGTCGTGCATTAGCTTGAAGCTATTTCCCATCTGAGGAACCCATTCAATACTGTAGAGAAAGTTCCAATTGAGTAACACCAATGTACTGCTGGCGCGGGAGCTCAAAACAGTTCAGCTAACCAATGTTGGGGGAAAAAAATGAGCTCACAAATGAGACTTTTCTTCGGAAGAAGAAATGCAATCTGTTCTTTGGAGGAATCAGTCTCTTTTTTCATAAGAAAATTTGGATTATGAACGCAATAGAAGATGATTCATCCAGATGGAACATAAGAAATACAAACACAATCCACTGATTGCTGATACTTGTTAATCCTCTAGGGAGAACCAAACAAATTGTCTACACTAAATTCCTTAATAATGATCCCCATTTTAATCGCACGTCGTAAACATTTACCACAAGAATTGTCATTTAAATTGTGAAGCCACGACGAAAGTGAAAACAGCATTTCTGGGAAAAAGATCCAGAAAAGGAAGATAGTATTAAGCAAACATCAAAATAAATAAACATACCTCAATTTTGTCCATAGAGCGAAGAATGTCTTGTTCATCATACAACATATCTTCAACTGAAACTTTGCTCACTTTCACATAGTCAGACAACAACAACTTATAGATAGCCTTTGTTGCATGGGTCATGAACACTCTCCCTTTGAATGTTGTCTACGAAACAACCCTACAAGTTTTAGCATCTACAAGAAACGAAATAGTGCTTCTTCAAAAAAGCATACTAAAGAAAGAGACAAACCTTCTCCAAAAAGTAAGGAAGGGAAGCAGCATGATCCAAATGAAAGCTGCAACAAAAAACCAATATCATATATAGCATAAACATTCAATAATCAAAGCAAAAAATCAAGAAAAAAGAAGCACTGTACTGATTAGGAATGCCAACAGTGATGGTGAAAGAGATTGATTCAAAGCATAAAACTGAAGATTAAGGCATAAGCATACTAAAAGCTATTTGGAAAATACACTGGTACAGCACCACAGAAACTCCAAAGGACTGAATTTAGACGAGAACAAATCCATTGTATATTAACAAATGGCATTTAGAAAAAGCAATAGAAAATTTTTATGTGTCAACAAATGAACAACTTTGAATCATTGGAAACTTTCAGCAGGTGGACTAGATCCATCAAGCCCCCCAAACATGTTTACAAGCAATATTTCTGCAATCCAATGCCTGCAAAAGGTCAGCTGCTAACTATTTAATGCACCTTGAACTCTTACAAAAACCTGATTCAACGCAGTGATTTCACATTTCAACTGGGTCTAGATGGGGCCAGAAATGAATGAAGCAAGCCTGTATGAACCAAGGACTCTATACTTGATCTTTATATTTCCTATTTTTTTGCTTGCCACTTGGACCCACTATGGATAGCAACAACTACCCCCAGCCACACGTATCGGATAAGTCCAAGTGTTGCCAGTGGGTTTGAAAATAGCCTGGGACTGATTGGCTATCCCAGTGGGTTGCTTCACATTCAACATTGTTGACATATAACGCATAAGAACTCTTCTTTGGTCAGACTAAGCTTAAATGTGTCTTAACTGCACTAGTTTGGCAGCAACTCAACCAGAGTTCAAGCAAGCCATACCGTTTGTACTGCATTGCAATCAACAAACCCTGTTTCCGGGCTAAATCAAAGTAGCAATTTACTAATCAAAATTCAAAGAGTACACAGCCCAACAGTAGACAGAAATTGCTTTTCCAAGAAAAATCGTAAGAACAATCTGAAAGGTAAATCAGGTCAACAAGAAATAAGCTGATTTGATACTAAATGCACGGTCCTAACAATCATAAGCAAGGAGATCATATCGAACACAGTATGTTAAATTAGACTAACAAGAACAAGAAGCAGCGGTACATACTGTGTGACAAGAAGCACATCAATGGTACCAGGATCAATTTCGTCAAAGTATGGCAAAGCAGCCATCCCCGAGTAAGCAGGATGAATTCCACAGTCAAACTGTTGGAGGCGGCAAAACACAATCATATCAAAGAGACAAAGATACATGAATATCCAAATACTAGCCCATAACATCTCACTCATGAATCCCTTTTAAACTCTGTCCACTCCTTGACTCAAATCCATATCAAGTTGAGTTTTTACTCAAGTCAAAGGAGACTCAAATCCTTACTCAAAACTCTTTCAAAGTGAATTTCAAATTATGCCGTTAGTGAAACTTTACTAAAATTTATGCTCAGATTTAATTTCCCTTTAGAGTGCTTGGTAGTTGGTATCAAATAGTACAAGTTTAAGCAAGGTCTGGAGATGGTCTAAACCTAGGTCACATAATTCTCAGTAGGACCCTCCACCCTATATCTCAATCATTGTCGCTCTGCGCTCCCGTTTTAATCCCCGCCTTACTGGATTTCAGTAATTTGAAAAGTTTTCGGAAGGAAAAGCTTCCACGCTCGCGCTTCATTTTTGCTGGCGCTCACGCAAGTGCAAGTGCATTACGTGACTTGGGTCTCAACAACGAAATTCATAACCGAGAGGTGGGAAAAAAAATTGTAGATGAGAGTGAATTGCAATATATACCAGAACTATTTTGCCTT